>CAJUYH010002874.1:0-36518 GCA_910591685.1 Galerucella tenella
TGAAATTTTGAATTCGATTGACGTAAAAACTTCGCGTGATGAACAATAGGGTAGAGGCATAAATTTTTTTATTGGTGGGAATTGACGCTTTATCAGGTCTCGTAACACCTTGCATGCCTATTTTTTCAAAAAAATATAAACTTTACTTTTAAAACGACTTTAAAAATCATACATTTTGAAAGTCCGCCAAAACGCGTTTTACGTCATAAAGATGGCTGCCCCATCCGTAGACGTCACTCGATTTATTTACGTTCTTATTCGTGTATTTGAGGTTATGTACCTATATGTCTAGGAATCAACCATAAAAACATCATTTTCTTACGACCACACATCGAAATATGGTTGGTATATATTATATAAATAAAACATAGTTTAAATCGTACTTACGACAATGCTTTAACTCCTCTTATTTCCTCTGCATTAAAGCAGCTGTTTAACTTCATAAATTCAAACAGCATAAATGAGTCTACTTTGGGCAAGTTATCAGTTTGTGCTTTAACAAAACCTTCGCTAGCCATATCTTCACTCACAAAATATTAAAGAATCGTCACTGAACACTGAACTATTAAATTAAATATATTCTTCCAAGTTTTAAAACATCCTCGGAAATATCGAATATTTATGTCCACTTTCCACTTTACGTTGACTTTTAGAAATAAAAAAAGCACACGCAAACACGTAATGGTCTCAAACAAACATATAAATGATATTTTTACGTCGATGAAGCAATTAATAGTTGATTAAATTACAATATAAACACAAAACTACACATAACCTAATATTGACATATTGACATTGACAAAAGTAAACAAGATAATAATAATAATAATAATATAATAATATAATAATAATAATAATATAATAATAATAATAATAATTGTCTTTATTATTTTCAAAATATAAATGTTTAACAATAGAATAAAATGTAAAAACAGATTCACTAATTGAAAATAAAAGGCGAAGTTCAGCTTTTATGAGGCATTAAGCACCATAAAAGTTGCTCTACCACTTAACCTTAAGGAGTGTACATGCTTAAATTGATAAAGAAAATAATAAAAATAAAAATAAAAAAAAATATACAAAAATACAAAAATTCAAAAATTCAAAAGTTGGTATCTAGACTGGGTTTAGGATTCATAGCTTGAAACGTTTTTAATTTTTAAAATAAAGTAATCAACAGAGTGTTCAGATTTGAGTAGTGAAAAGATATTTAGCAAAATATACTTTAAACTTATTAATTTTATAACTTTTAAGATATGTAGGAAGTCCGTTATAGACATGGCTAATTTGATATCTGAAAGAGGATCTGAAAAGTTCTAGCCTGAAGAATGGAACTGTGATTAAACCTCTATTTCTAATGTTAAGATTGTGTATATCTGTCCTATATGTTATTTTTCGATGTAAGTAAGATGGCTTTCTTGTAAGTACTATTTTATGATAGAGACACGCTGAATGTAATATCCTTCTATTATTCATGTTTAACCACTCAATTTCTTTAAGTTTATTTGAGACGCTACGGCGTTTTCGAATACCAAATATCAATCTGAGACAACAGTTCTGCATTTTCTGAATTTTCCTTTTATATTCAACAGTTAAACATGGACCATATAGAGCGTCAGCATAGTTAAACACCGATAAAATCAAAGCCTCACATAATGTTTTTTTTACGCCAAATGATAAAAAATGTCTGATGCCAAAAACTGTTTTCAAAGACATGTATGCTTTTTGAAGTACCGCGTTAATATGCTTTTCAAACTTCAAATCAGTGTCCAGAATCACACCTAAATTTTTAGCTTCCGAGACCAAAGCTAGTTTTTCATTATTTATCTTAACATCAATCTCACTGGAAATCTTTTGACGATTTAGTTTGGAGCCGAATAGGAGAGTTTTTGATTTAGTGGGATTGATTAAAAGGCAATGATTTTTAGCAGCTTCTACAAACGCATTGAGGTCAGCATTAATCGTATTACAAGCATGTTCAATTGCCTGTGGAGAAAAGCTATAGTAAAGTTGGGTGTCATCTGCGTATAAATGTGTACTACAATTAGATATGTGTTGCAATAGTTGAGACGTATAAATTGTGAAGAATAACGGACCCAATATTGAGCCTTGTGGTACACCCGACGAAAGTGGAAGTAGCTCTGAGCTTTTGTTATTTAGAGAGACACGTTGCTGTCTATTTCTTAAATAATTATTAACTAATAAACGAGCATTTTCTGCAAAACCTATATATTGTAATATATCAATTAATAAGTCATGATTTATAGTGTCGAATGCTCTGCTAAAATCGAGCAGTATAAGTAATGTACACTTACCACCATCAGTAGCCTTAATAATATCATCTACTATATGAAGAAGAGCAGTTGTACAACTATATCCCTTACGAAAACCCGACTGAATTGATGGTAATATTGAAAATGAAACTAAGTGCTCTTTTATTTGAGTCTCCATGGCTCTTTCTATAATTTTGGACAGTGTGGGTAATATGCTGATTGGGCGAAGATCTTTGAACTCTTTGGGATTGTTTACTTTTGGTAATACCCGCACAACTGCACTCTTCCATACAGAAGGATACACACTTCCAGTGAGACAAAAGTTTACTATGTGTGTGATATATGGTACCACATGAGGACAACATAATTTTAACATAGTGATATTCAGCTCATCACAGCCAGTGGCATTTGTTTTAATTCCACAAATTATTTGATATACAAAAAAATCATTAACTTCCTTAAAAACAAAATCTGACTGAACTAGTCTATTGTTTCTATAATACTGAGAGACATTTTCACCTGGGGAAAGAGATGAAGCAAGATGAAGCAAGAGATGATATGACATCACGTAAAATCGGTAGCGTTCGGAAATCCTCGAGTCGTGGTCGTAGACTGCAATAAAATTTGAATTTTATTTTAAAATTTGGAAGTAATTTCCAATGGAAACTGGTTTATTTCCTATTATTAGTCATCTTTGATATCAACTTTACCATTATAAATTAATATCTAATCAAAATATGAAACATGCGTGTACCCTATTCCTTTTTATTAATTGTGTGTTAAATAATATCATTGTGTTTACGTGTCTTTCAAATCTTGAAGCTCTGGGGAAAACGCAACGAATCTACGTCGACGGCACATTTGATTATTGTGCCAAATATTACACACAAATGTTTACAATTCACGGTTTTTTACACGGACATTACATACCTTTAATGGTATGCCTTCTACCCAATAAAAAATCGGAAACATACGAAAGACTGTTTCTTTTGGTTCAAGATAAGTGCTCCAAAATTAATATTAACTTCGATTTTAAGGAAATAGTGTGTGATTTTGAAATGGCCACACATAAAGCCGTTCGAAAAGTCTGGCCTTCCACCCAAATCATCGGATGCATCGGATGCCCAGGCATGGTTCCAGAAAATTAAAACTATCGGTCTAGTTGTGGAATATAACGATGCGAGCAGTGATATTGGTCGGTGGTTGCACTTGACTTTTGGTCTTACTTATTTAGATCCTAATGAAGTGGGTGATTGCGTTGCGTTCGAACTATTCGAAAATAGACCAAATGACATGAGATTGGAGAAGTACGCTGATTATCTAATCGAGAATTATGTTGATGAAGAATCTCTTTTTCCACCGACAATTTGGGCCAAAAATTCGTCTGATCTCACGCTAACAACAAACGCTTGCGAAGCTTTTCGCAGAACTTTTAATGATTCATTTTACAAAGAATACCAAATATTTCTTGAGAAATTAAATGAATTCCAAATCGAAACTTATATCAAGTTGCAAAGTTGTCATTTGAAACATTATGTAAGAGACCCTAAAATTAGAAATCGTCAAAAATTTATTGAAAACCTTATAGAAAAATACAAAAACTCTGAAATAGATAGAACTCATTTTCTAACATGTATTTCATTTTGATGTGTAAAATTTTGAAATTCTCATTTGTGTAAAAATTATTTATATGTTCATGCCATAGAGATGAAATTAAAACCTTTAAACTATTTTCATGTTTTGATTTTATTTCTTCTTTGAACCGAAAGCATATACCTGATTGCGGGGACGAAATTACTTGTAGGGAATTTATACCTGTCAGCCATGGGGACCAAATTACCTTTTGAAATTTCGTGACGTCATCTTTGGGGACCAAATTACCAACTCCGAAAATTTGACCGTACGTCTATGATGAAAGAAAATTCTTACAAATAAATGTATTCCTTCAATAACTTTATCGATATTTTTATAGATTCATCACTCCCGAATAAAAATGTTATAGTCCGCTCACGATAATAGGAATTTTAAGCCAAAAAACGTCCAGCCGAGGCGCAGAACGTTACATTAGCTTGTTGGTGACGCGAACCAATAATATAGCTATAGAGAAATTTTCAATTCAAATTTCCATATTCACCAATTTGGAAGATCCGTAATAAAGGAACAAAAAAAAAGTGTCCACCACACCAATTAACATCATTATTAAATTTGTGACCAATAATATTGAAACGAAATTAAATTAAAACAAAATAAACGAGTTTCCAAATTAGCGATGATCGTTAACGGCTTTTTGTCAGAGCAATTATACGAAATACAATTTAAAAAAAAATTGATAATTAATCACATAACAAGGCGGACAATTATTAATTTTCTCAAAAGTATTTATCCATAAAATAAGCTACCTTTGTCTGTATCTGTATCTGTATCTATATCTGTAGAGTAGGGAGGATGAGTGCAGCCTCACAGCACTTAGGTCAATTGTGACCCATTGTACATCCTCCCGAGGAGTTGTCCTCCTAGGCCATTGTCCATCCTGTCCTTCTCAGGAGACATCTCCTTTATATCGGCAGGTGTAGGCCAAGACTCACCGAACACACACTCTCTTATCGACAATACCTCCGGAAATTCGCATAAGACATTCCTGACAGTTTCATCCTCCTGTTCACACAACCTGCATAAAGGTGTGTCCACTAGCCCCATAGTATAGAGGTGTTTCCTTAGTTGACCGTGGCCAGTTAGAAATCCCACTGTTAAACGTAGGTTTTTCCTAGTCATCGCCAAATATTTCTTCGGCGCCAGCTTCCCAGGGTAGCCCAGGGTGATCCTGGTAAGACTGCATCCTTTGATTCCATCCCATCTCTTAAGGTTGTAACGTAAGTGTCACTGGGTCCTAAAATTTTTAGTCCAGCCGCTTCCCTGGCTAAAGAATCGGCAAAGCGATTTCCTTTACTCCTGTCGTGCCCTTTAACCCACCTCAGGATAATATTGTTATCTGCCGAGGCGTCAGCTAAATCTTGGTGGCACTCTAGTACTAGCCTCGATATAACACGTTGTCTGTTCAAGGCTAATAGGGCTTGTCTACTGTCATTGCAGATTGTTATGTTTTTGCCAGACATTCCTTTTCTGGTTAGTTCGTTTGCGCCAATTGAGATACCAGCCAGTTCTGTTTGAACCACGCTGGTATTGTTTCCCATTCCCCACTTAATCCTTATGCTTAGGAGTAAACTCCACATCCTGAGCCTTCTTTCATATCAGTTATTTTTGTTATTTCTTTAAATAAAATGTTTTTTACGACTGTACATTCTCAAATCACACAGTATATTAGGATTGTTTCATGTTACACAATGCTTGCACATTCCAGCCACCTTAGAGATAAAAACAAGACTCTTTATTGAAACAGCCGTCGCAAAAAAGACATTAAATCATTTCTAAAACACCCTCCATAGATGTAGTTGTAACGTAATAGGTTGTATTTCAACCCGCACTACAAACTAAAGGACTCAATTTGTTTGTTTCTGTTCCAATAAATGTCACTGGTTTCTAATTAGAGTCGCTTATAATTTTGCTCGAACTGTGTTGGTTTTGGATTTACTGAATTCGATCGGTTTATATACAAAGTCAATAGACACCTTCGAGTATCTCAAATTCCAAGCAGCCGTTTGTAATTTGCCCGTAAAATGCGGTATAAAACCCATTGACGTTTACTATCTTACAGGACGAACTAACCAAATAAAGATCAGCATGAAATAAAATGTATTCGAATAGTATATATTCATCATTAAGTTGGAATCAAATACTGCTTTAAACATCTAAGCACTGCGCCCCTAGCGGGATTAACTAATGTTGTAAATCATTTCAACGACACAGCCAATATAAAATACTGTATGTATGTATGTATGTATTTTGGGGTGACATTTACTGAGACCTAAAAGATCTATTGTGCCCCCTTACTTCTACTCAGTTTCTGAGGAGAGTCTCAGAAACTAGTAGTTCCTTTAGTCCTATTTCCCGGAGGAGTTTTAGGATATCTGCAGGCTTCAACTTAGGTAAATGTACCTCTTCTATCCAGTAATCTCCCAGGTGCTGTGCTCTAGAATTCTGAAGTGCTGTGCAGTTGGAAAGTATGTGTATGGAGGTTTCTTCTTCCATGCCACAAAATCTACGTTCTTCTTCCTCCACTATTTTGAGCTTTTTCAGGTGCCCATTCAGGTGACAATGTCCCGTTAGGATCCCTGTTAAAACTCTTAGCGCAGTTTTACTTTGACTTATGCATTCATTTGATCTCAACAGGTTGTAGTCACCCAGAAGAATCTTTGATTGTATAAGACTAGATCTATCCAATGGTCAGATCTTCTCTTTTTCTCGACTCTACCTATTTCTTCCAATAATACATTGTGGCTGATTCCGCAAAAGGGTTCAGGCCTCCAGAAAGGTATTTCAGTCCCCGTCTTTGATAGTTCATCTGCTATTTCATTTCCTTCGATTCCAGTGTGTTCTGGAATCCATAATAAGGTGAGTATATTGTTCTCGCCTTGTTCATTGAATTTCTCTAAGCATTCCCACACCATTTTGGAACTGATTACACAAGAGCTCAGTGCTTTAATGGCTGCTTGACTATCCGACATTAGGTATGATAATCCTTTGTCTTCTGTATCCTTTATCAATATTGAACTGGGCGCACTTTCTTATGGCGTGGATTTCCGCTTGAAAGATACTTGGGAGTTTTCCCAAGCTATCAGAGTGTTTGGTTCCTGGCCCGAACACTCCTATCTCAGTTCTTTCTATTGCTTTTGAGCTGTCTGTGTACCATTGAATGGTAATGGTATTTGGATCCCATTCATTCTTGTTGCTTAATTCCGTAACGAATTTCTTTGAAAAGTTATACTTTTCATCATACCGTCCTGTGGCATGTCCCAGGTTATAATAAAACACTTTTACTGGTTCACTTTACTTCTTTTTTGTTTTAGCAGCAATGTTGACATGTTGCCGGCTCTTCCAATTTCATTTACACGAAGTTTTTACAGATAATTTTTTGCCAACAAAGAAAAACATTGGAGAAGTACGATAATTCAGACACACGCTGTAAAAATGTAATCCCGCTGGCTCGCAGTATTACCAGCTGCCCTATATCTTCAAAGCTTTGGTCCCTTGAAAATTTACTAAGTGTATTATGCCGATATTCCAATTGATTAAAGTTTGAAACATTTTTATCTTTCATCTCACTGGTATTTGTATAATACCCACAACGTTTTAGAATGATTTCGTTCGTTTCCATTAAAAGGAAATGTCAAAGAGATATGAGGTGGATGAATAGAGTGAGCGCTCGAGTGGATTGAACTTAATTGAAATGAAGTGATTTATATAAATATGAAATTAATCAATCTGAATGCGAATCCATCAACAACGGATTTACCAAACAGTTTATGTGTAATAATTTTAATCTTCAAATATAGTTTTTTGTAAACCAAAATTTTCCTACCTTTTTCTATTCTTAAAATACCCCTAAATATTTTACGCAACCCACACAACACTCTGGATCTTTGTAGCAGATTCGACAAAATTTGAGAGTTTTTTGTATTGCCGAAAACTACGAAGTGACATCTGTTTTTTTTTCAAACTTCAATAGAGGTGAACAACAAAGCCAGAATGCGAACATCGTTACGTAGAAAGTGGAATTAATTTTGTTGTTTTATAAACAATAGAATGTGTTATTTAAAATTTTAGTCTAAATAGTAAAATAAAATACCCATTTAAAGTGCTTTTCTGAGATAAAAACAATCACACCTTTGCACCTTTTTGGTAGTTTCGTGTAGATATATTCAAGTCTTTTCCTCCCGGATTGGCAAAGGCAGCGTTAAGAAGTCGTGAAGTCGATAAAAATCACACAAGGAGATACCTAGTTGAGGTTAGTTCAGCTATTTTTTTCATTACTAGAAGCTGATGAGCTACCTATGTTTTTTAGGTATCATAATATTTTTGCAGAAGCCGGACATTCGAGCCTTACATGAACAAATGTATTTCTAATCTTTAACCATCATTCAGATTAATTTTTAACTCATGAGACTGGGAAGCTAGACCATACGTCTGCAGACACAAACTTAATTTTAATGTTTTTTGAATTTGTTCCTTCTAGGCCACATAATATTATATGTCCCGGTTTAAAAACCGCTTCACCTTCTTGGTAGTGTTCCGCTTCTGACGCCAATATATTCCATGAGGTTACTTCAATTTTCGTCATTTTTAGACCTATTTTGTTAAACACTACCACACAAACACGTTCAGAGAATAACGGAAATTACAAAAATAAAGAAAACCCTGCCAAACACACTAAAAACGACTCGAAAAACACATAACAGCATCAAACACCCTTACAGACTGTTTTGTTGCTCACCGCTATAGCAGCCATATTGAAAAATTCAGCACCATCTAGTGACACGTGATTTTTTTCATGCGGGTCATACGATTCAACAAAGACATACTCACCGTTTTTGTTTTCTTTTATTGCGTTTAATCATAACCTCCAAATAAAATCCGTAAGATGAATAAGACAGACTTATGCAATTTTGACGGGAGAGAAAAAAGGATATGTATTTAGTTTTCAGCGATTCTAAAAAGTTTTTCACCAGTGAAGTTTTTATTTAAATGTCAGTTATATCACTTTGACAATTCAAAGTGACAATATGAATAATAAGTAGCAATTTTCCGGTATTTTGCATCCTCAAGCAAAAAAAAGGTACTTAATCTGATAGATTATTTCGAGAATGAATGAAAAAGTGGAAATTCGTCAACCAGTGTGCAGGAGATATCAACCATCATTATTTTCTCCGGGTATATTTATTATCTCACATTTTGGTAACATCTGTGTCTTCTGATACATATGGTTAGTGACCTTTGAACACACACGATAAGAACGCTTTTGACTATACATAATGGTTGTTGTTAAAATGTTTGAAGTTTGAGGTTGATGCATGATTGCAACCTGCTCTGCACCAGGATGGCCAACATTAAGAAATAAAAATACCAAATTGAACTCAACTCATAGTATCCGAACCAATTCTTAGATGGCGTTAAAAAACGTACTTCATTTCGTCAATCCAAGTGCCCAGTGCCTGATTAATGAGGTGAAGGCAAAGTCCAAATACATAGATTTAAGGAGACTTTAGAACCATGAAACTCGAAATTTATGCCTAAAATGTTGAAACAAAAAATTACGCCCAACCTAGTAGTCTGACAATTTACATACTTCATCAGTGACTATATGGAGGCCCAAAACTCCAGCCAAAACCGCCAGTTCTCTATCCATCCATAATGTTTATTATCGTGTTTATAAAAATAAATTGAAACATTTGAAATACCTCTACTCTTGTTTACAAAACACCGCACGCCAGAGAGTTTTGCAATTTGCTAAAGACTGAAAACAACTGTTTAAACATTTGCTTGAAAATCCTTTCTACTGAAAAGTGTACGAAGTTTCTCATTTCTAGAATTCATGTAATAGCCACATAAACAACAAACAGTGCTTTAAGATTCAAAGCAGGAAGTTATTTATCGTCTACTTTGCCAATTCTACTTTGGATACGTCTGCAGAATCCTTGTGATGATAAAACTAAATGAAAATATAAGTTTTGAGGTAAAAATTCCACTAGTAATCACTAGAACTAGAAAGTTTTATAAATGCAGTCCACACTCTTCTTGGTAGATTGCAAAACAAATTATTCTAAATAAGTTAATGTTTATTTAATGCTTATATTCCTAATAAGTAATTCAATACGTTCAAATTAATTTTTCAACACTTATGAATACTGGAATCGATTATTGAACGCTGCGCCATCTGTTAGAGAGTTAATGAAAGTATGTAAATATAAAGTAGGAAAGCGTGATACAAACCGAACAAGAACTCTACACTAGTAGCAAAGTCGATTAGTAGCGACATCTAGAGGGATAATTCTGTATAACATAAGCTTAGCTAAACGGGTTTCTTAGTTTCCTACACAAAATGATAAAATCAAACAGATAAGAAAATATTTTTTATATTCAAAATTACAGAGTAAAAAATGTCCCTCATTTTTGACTCACCATGTATTTGATTTAATAAAATCAGCAGGTTTATACATTTTGATAGAATTAAAAATATTTGACTACTGCAGATTATTATTCTCTTACTTCTAATCAATTATACAGGACGTTGAATACAATTACGCTTAAAACGGAAAATTGGTTATAACTTTTCAAATACCCTGTATAACTGATTACAACCTGTAGATAGTTGTAATAGGGAAATATTTCATTAAAAAAAAACTTTGATCTGTCACCCAGTTATGGATCATCCTGTAACTAATTTCAAATAGGTATGACGGCTCATTCATGCGTTTTGGTTGGGCTCAACAGACCAAGCACTCGAACTGAATCTTTGTACCATTAGGTACCCATCCCATGTCATCTACCTACTTCCATTCCAGAATCTTCGTGTCTTCTATATAATCCACCACCAGTTTATCTGGAGGGATCTTCAGTAGTTGTGATGGTTGTGTTATTTCCACTCTAAAGTGCTTCCGTCTGAGTCCTTGTAAGTTCTCACAGAAGCAGAGTATGTGAGTAGGTGGACGAGAGTTCCTTGTCTAACTTATTCAGTAGACTCTTAGTATGGAGGTGTCCATTTGAGATGGTATTCCTTAACTAGCCAGTTCCCGACTTCCCCTCTTAAGTAATCCTTTGTGATACCACAAAACGGTTCCGGACCTGTGAAGGCTCCTATAGAACCTTCTTTAGCTATCTGCTCTGCCATTTTCATGTCTCTTACCAGCATGTTAAGGGATTCTTTACAGTTTTTCACCAGATTAGACCTAGTTGTTGGATTGCTGATAGCTTTAACCCGGCATTAGTCGCCAAATGAGATTTTCTCTCATACTTTTTTTAAAGTCTGGTATATTTGCATTTAGACACATTTCTTAGCGTTGTCATATCGGCTACTTTACTGGCTACTCCCACTTATATTCATTCCTAGCATGATAAGTAAGCTCATCACCTCATATTAGTGTAGTGCAGAGTGCTTATCAGAAGGACGCTCTTCGTGTGAGATTTTCCCTCATTAGGCGACAAACCGTGTAATAAATTTAGCACCATATCTATAAATTTGTATTTGTTGTTTTAACGATCCTATAGGTACCACCTAGACGTGCATATCTGAAAGAACTTGCTCTTTCTTTAATAAAACCTCACCTTATAAGTCGGTCCCAGATTCCAAGCTTATCTTGCAGCCTACGAATGTCTATTAGAAAAACAGCAAAATTACCAACACCAGAAGTAAGACAACCAAAAAATACCAATGAAAGCTTTTGTACCTTTTGTCCTCGTCGAAAGAACAGAAAAGTCAAGAAAGTATGCAGAACTTGCCAGCGACCGATTTGCCCAGAACATCCAATTTTTTCATGTCGGACCTGTGCTATGGGCATGGAATCTGATGAAGATTTATAAACATTATTCTTCTGTAACTTATAATAATATTGACTGTGCAATTTACAAATATAACTTATATTTTTCAAAAGAAATCCATTTTATTTCCTAAAATTTTGTACATTAGAGAAACTCTCGCGCGCGACTAATGATGGGATTTTATTCATAGCGACTAATGCCGGGTTAAGCAAAGCCTGGCTGTTAGTGAAGATTTTAATTTTTTGACCGGTATATCCTCATCTGGGGGTCTATTCACTATAACAATGAGAGCTCCTACGAGAGTACACACTTTATAAAGTGCGCATGCGAGCTCTCTCGAAATTGCAAAGTATGTATGTGTACTCTCGTAGGAGCTCTCACTTGGTTGTATTTGGTCTGTGGCTCTCACTGTTAGTGAATAGACCCCCTGATGTTTTCATCAAGGCAATCGTCTCTGCTTGAAACACAGTTGTGTTGGCGGCTGAAGCTGCCCACAATTTTTGCAATAACCTAACCTTATCAGTTATCACACTAATTAATGAATCACCTTGTATACAGTAACCAAAATAATGAGTGTTATACTAAGTATGGAATATAATTCAATTCAAAATTTTCGGATTGTGTTTAGATTAATTTCATATCCCAGTTTTATACACAAAAATTTTGCAATACATGAAAATTCTCATATTCCAATAGATGAAATGTTTTCTTAAAATGTTCTGGTTCATTCTAGATATAAAATGCTCTTTTTCTAACTTATGAGTTAAACAATGCACACATGATTCTTGAAACATAGAACCAAATGTTGTAGGGGAGAGTAGAGACAGTAATAGACAGTAGAATTTTCTAGATTGCTCTTAATTAATACAGACTAGTCCAAATATAAATTCAGCGAGAAAAGCAAAAAAAGGAAACCTTAGGAAATGATGTGGGATAAATGCTGATCAGAATCTCCAGAGATTTACCCAACACACTCTACAACTTAATTCTAAAACAAACTGGAATTGCAAACAATCCCTTAAGCAACTGGTCAATTATTTTCTTGTGGGTGGTCAGTTCAATAGTTAAGGAATTCCGAGCGAAATCAATAGCAATGCCAACTACCGGGACCATTTCCGGCACTTGGACATTTTCGGCCGTGTTCCCGAGCGTTTTTGACCTCATTCGCGGTATTTGATCACAAATCGAAAATATACATTTTGCTGCTCTTTATCTGTATCCATACTAGCAAATAAGGGGACTGAAATACCTTTCTGGAGGCCTGAATCCTTTTGCGATATCAGCCCCAATGTAATATTGGAAGAAATAGGTAAAGCCGAGAAAAAGAGAAGATCTGACCATTGGAAAGATCTAGTAGGGCTTATACAATCAAAGACTCTTCTTGGTGACTACAAACTGTTGAGATCAAATGAATGCATAAGTCAAAGTAAAACTGCGCTAAGAGTTTTAACAGGGATCCTAACGGGACATTGTCGCCTGAATGGGCACCTTAAAAAGCTCAAAATAGTGAAGGAAGAAGAATGCAGAATGCACATACTTTCCAACTGCACAGCACTTCAGAGTCGAAGAAATTCGTTACGGAATTAAGCAACAAGAAGGAATGGGATCCAAATACCATTCCAGACTTGGAAAGAATGCCATTCAATGGTACACAGACGGCTTAAAAGCAATAGAAGGAACTGGTATAGCAGTGTTCGGGCCAGGAACCAAACAGTCTGAAAGCTTGGGAAAAGCCACAAGATCTTTTAAGCGGAAATCCACGCCATAAGAAAGTGCGCCCAGTTCAATATTGATAAAGGATACAGAAGACAAAAGATTATTATAATGTTGGATAATCAAGCAGCTATTAAAGCACTGAGCTCTTGTGTAATCAGTTCCAAAATGGTTTGGGAATGCCTAGACAAACTCAACGAACTAGGCGAGAACAATATAGTCACCTTACTAGGGATTCCAGGACACACTGGAATAGAAAGAAATGAGATAGCAGATAAACTAGCAAAGAGGGGGACTGATATACCTTTTTGGGGGTCTGAACCCTTTTGCGGAATCAGCACCAATGTAATATATTGGGAGAAAAAGGTAAAGCCGAGAAAAAGAGAAGATCTGACCATTGGAAAGATCTAATAGGGCTTATACAATTAAACACTCTTCTGGGTGACTACAACCTGTTGAGATCAAATGTATGCATAAGTCAAAGTTAAACTGCGCTAAGAGCTTTAACAGGGATCCTAACGGGACATTGTCGCCTGAATGGGCACCTAAAAAAAAGTTCAAAATAGTGGGGGAAGAAGAATGTAGATTTTGTGGCATGGAAGAAGAAACCTCCATACAGATACTTTCCAGCTGTACAGCACTCCAGAATTCTAGAGCACAGACCCTGGGAGATTATTGGATAGAAGAGGAACATTTACCTAGGTTGAAGCCTGCAGATATTCTAAAATTCCTCCAGGAAATAGGACTAAGGGAGCTTCTAGTTTCTGAGACTCTCCTCAGAAACTAAGTAGAAGTAAGGGGGCACAATAGATCTTTTAGGTCTCAGTGAATGTCACCCCAAAATACATACATCATACATACATACATACATACATACATACATACATACATACAACGCATCCAGACCTATTGCAGAATGTTGCAATAAAAAATTGCAATCGCAGCAAGAGTAATTGACCCAGTGGAAAATTTACCTATTGCTGGCTTATAAAGAAAGTAGGTATATGCGTAGAACAGTTTTTCAAAATAATTATAGGTATGCGGTATGCCGAATTCAACTCCAAAATATAAAATTCAAGAAAATGAGCAAATGTCGATTGGAATGTATAAATCGATAACACATTTACAAATTATTTTGAGCAAACAAATAAATCAAAAGAAAACTTTGCATAGACGAAATTTAGATGAATTTCTTTTTAAATTTACCCATCTTTCCCCTACAAGAATTCCAAAATACGGCTGCACCTAGCAACAAAAAAAGTAAATACATCTTCAACACGAGTTAAAAAGAAAGGAAAATTGTATAATGATTTAGAAATTTGAGTATGAGTGAGAAGGATTATTGGCCCAATACGAAAAGTTCGCGGTTTTTTATTATGTACTCCCCCTCCCCATTATAAAAAGACATATATACCAGACCTAGCCTATTAATTGTGTAACTTTTTATCTAGTAATTGATATAGTGCGGTTGATTTGTCTAATTGAATAAAATTAATAATTATGGTAATATTTGAATCAATCCAGTCTCCAGAACGAATAATCCATGAAAAACGAAAAGCGAAGTTAACTAAAAGACTAAGTGAACTTACCACAAGAAGTGGATATGAAATTATTCAAATAAATGGACAACGAGTCTATGCTCCACCGGCCTCAGCTAACATAAACCCACCTCCAAAGGGATGTGAAATATTTATCGGGAGATTAACAAAATCAATCTACGAAGACGAACTAATTCCATTGTTCGAAAAAGTTGGACGTATATACAAATTTAGGATGATGCTTGATTTTAACGAGAAATCTAGAGGGTATGCATTCGCGACTTATTTCAATTCCGACGATGCCAATACAGCTGTGAGAAAATTCAACAATTTCGAAATTCGTCCCAATTTTCGTATAGGTGTGTACAAATCCGTGGATAACTGCAAACTTTTCATTGGAAACTTACCGGTGGACAAAACAAGAGAAGAAGTATGGGAAATGGTACAAGCATATACGAGTGGGGTGGTTGACATGTTGATGTTTCAAGATAATGAAAATACACATTTGAATCGAGGATTTGTGTTTGTGGAATTTGAGAATCATAGATGTGCAGCCATGGCAAGAAGACAACTCACACCGAACAATCTGAATGTGTGGAATAGAATGTTGTATGTCGATTGGGCTGATCCACTTCCAGAAGTTAACAGTGAGACTATGTCACAGGTAAATAATTATCTAATTATAATTTTCAATAATGTGTGGAATGATTAGGATTTGCAGCATATATTTATTATTTTTTGCAGGTTACGATTTTGTTTTTGAATAATCTACCCCCAGACTTCAGTTCAAGCGAAATTCGAGCTTGCATTTCCAGAAAAATCAGCTCCCAAATGGTTCTCAAAATTTACAAAAACAGAAGCTTTGCTTTTGTCCATTTCAGTAATAGAAGCTCGGCTGAATATGCATTCTCAAAATTATCAAGTAAGTTGAAGTCGGCAGTTTAGATAGACCTTGTATTAATTAAAATATTTTTTTGCCAGATTTTTCTATAATGCACTACAAAATAAGAGTTGAATGGGCAAGACCGAGATGTTACAGCAAGAGCTTCCGTTTAATGAATCCTCCACTACATTTTTGCACGTAAGTATAGGTGATAATTAGTTGAAATTCTGGTATAATAAATATTTTTGTTACAGTTCCGTACCGCCAAGTATGAGAAGAATTATTCGTAACAAACGCTCAATCGCTAATAGTAATTTCTCCACATCCCCAAACAGTACAGTGGTAAATAACAGTGATACATGGTCCAGCAGCTCTATGCCAACATCTTCCTATGATAGAAGTTCGGTAAGTTTCAAATATTAAATAAAATGAGATGTTAAACTTAACAAAATTTTTATATTTTCTCAATTTTAATAGTGGTGGACAAAATCATATTGGGGTATCATTAGTAAACAAGGCAAATGACTTTTTTTTCAAAAAGAATGTTACTTTTTTTCACATTTTTAGAACGGAAATAGTTGGTACTAAACACTCCCAAATTTTTTGGGAAAACGGTGGGATAGCTGGGAGTTTAACAAAATAAATTATATACAGTGTGACCCATTTTGTTTGGAAACACCCCCTTAAAATCCGAATTTTTCAACCGATTTTGTTTGTTTTTTTTTTGTTAGATTCAGTATCAAAAACAGTATTTTTGCACAAATTTTCATAGCTCAATTACTATTTTCAAGGCATTCTTTGTTAATTTTTCTTTGCCAAAAAAGACAAAAGTACATTAGGCAATTTTTTCTCTCAAATATGACTAGGTTATACCACAGGATTCAGAATCATCACAAATGTAAACTACCAAAATTTTTTATTAACGACAAAGTTATTACATCATGAATTTGGAAAAGTGGTATTTTTATTAATGTTTTACGTATAATGTAGACCAATTTTGAAAATGGCAACATGGTAAACAAAAACAAGGACTCGAACATATTGCGCAGTGAAAATTCGAAGCCGATAACTTAACCCATTCTAGAGTTATAGCTTCTGAAAGTAATGTAAAATTGTGCTTAATAATTTCAATAATTTCATTTATTAATAAAATAAAATCAACGAGTCGCAAGTAGGCTTTGATTTTGAAATTTTAGTCAGTCAGTCAGTAACATTTGTATGAAATAGTAAGTATAATAATGTTCCAAATATTCATCTATTTAACTATTCAAGACCCAGTTGAAATTGTACGTTTTTGTGGTTACAATGACAGAAGTGAACGAGAAGTAATAGAAATAGGTAATCGGAGACATCCAGATCGCCGTATTTGCTTCTTTGTAGTGAACAAAATTAAAAAAAGTATTTATTGAGACTGAAGCAGTGACTAAACGTATTTAAAAAAATTGCAGGCAAGATATTTTAATGACCGTATTTTCATAGACTACTTTGCCAACAATCCAAATTATTAAGCACAATTTTACATTACTTTCGGAAGCTATAACTCCAGAACGGGTTAAGTTATCGGCTTCGAATTTTCACTTTCCAATATGTCCTAGTTTTTGCCTACCATGTTGTCATTTCAAAAATTTGCCTACATTCTACGTAAAAAATTAATGAAAATATCACTTTTTCCAAATTCAGGTTGTAATAACTTTGTCGTTAATAAATTGTTTTATAAAATTTTGGTAGTTTACATATTTTGTGATAATTTTGAATCCAGTGGTATAGTTATCTTTAAGAAAAAAAATGCCTAATGTTCTTTTGTCTTTTTTGGCAAAGAAAAATTAACATAGAGGGCCTTCAAAATAATAATTAGGCTTAGGCTATGAAAATTTGTGCCAAAACACTGTTTTTAATACTGAATCTAACAAAACAAATTAAATCTAAATCGGTTGAGAAATTCGGATTTTACGGGGGTGTTTCCAAACAAAATGGGTCACACTGTAGTATGTATTACCAACTATTTCGCTTCTAAAGTATGGCATTCTATTTGAAAAAATTGAGTCCTTTGTCTAGTTTACTAATGCACCACCCTGTATACATGAAAATATTTTTGGATTTTTTAAACTTAACATACCTACACCTATCAAATAAATATGTAAACAACTATACAGGATAAGAGTTGAGAACGACTTTATTTCATACAGGGTGTTTTCAAATGACACTTACAACGTACATGTAGATACCTTTCGTAAAATTGGACAAAATTATATAAGAATTAAGGGGTCCAGCCTCTTTACTTTTCGAATTACAGGATGTTAAAGTTAAGAAAAATTACATAATTGCTTTAATTTAATAACTTTAAAATGGATGAATAAATTGATTTGATATTTGGCAGGTTGTTTTTAAATGTAAAAGGGTATATTTTTATGTAAAAATATTTTTCAATTTTTGATCCAGTGGTGTACATTTGGAAGAATATGTTATCATTGCCTTCCCATTTTTTACGCCACTGACTTTTTCACGTGAAAAACGAATAACCTTTACAAATCAAAAAATTTGTAGTTTACAAGATATTTAATGATTTGATGAAGTCTGCAAGATCACTTTTTAATAATTTTTCTTGTATTTTCTTCAATAACTACCAAGTACTTATGGTTGGAACAGACGCGGATCTGGGAATATTTTTCGGGGGGGGGGTAAATAATGTTATCACTGAATCCTAAATCATTCGTTTATTTAAAAAATAACAAAAAACTCTTAAAACATAAAAATAAGAAAAAAAATTAAAAAAAATCACAAATAGGTTTATCTTTATTATTTAATCATAAACTCACATTTTCTTTGGTATGCGTTAGCAAATCTGTCTAATTTTTTCGACGTCAAGATCAAAGTCCCGATGGATATGCAAAAGAGCTAATCCATTCAATTTTTCTTGTCCCATTCGTGACCACAGCCAAGTTTTTAAACGACGCAATGCCGAAAAGCTTCTTTCCTCGGTAGCAACACTTACTGGCATAGTTGATAGTACATAAAACTTTCAAAATTAATTTAATAGTCGGATAGATGTCATGATTGCATTTATTTAAAAGAACAATAGCTGTATCTTTATCGACTTCATTTGTGTCAAAATTGTTAAACTCTGATTGCCATAATTCAATTTCTACTTTTAACTTTTGTACGGCTGTAACACAGTCAGTATCTTCGAGAAAACATCCCATTGACTTAATGAGAAACTCCGCAATAATTTTTAAATCCTGTGATGTCTTGCTAATCAAATTAACGGGAAAAAGGTATTATAATCAAACAAATTTAAAATATCTTTGCTGAATCTATCATTAATGTCTTGGATAATATTATCTAATAATGGAAATTAAATAGATATTTTAAACTATTCTTCGGGGTTATTATTTTTAATGTTTATTACAAATATTTTTTTTCCATTTTTGTATTTTTTTCTTCTATAAACTTGTGTTGTGCCGTTTGCCGCCATCACTCGGGGGGGGGGTAATTACTCTATTACCCCCCCCCTTGTATCCGTGCCTGGGTTGGAATATGTAACAGGAACTAATTTATGAAACAGCAATGCATCTAAAACATTCGGAGAAGATTGTGGAAAATATTTGTCCAAACTTGTGATTTTATTTGAAAAATATAGAAAGAATCCATGCAGCTACAGCAATTATTTGCGGAAATCGCCAGTCTTTCCAAGGTACCTATGCGATTTACAATGAGAAAACGTTGCAAACTGTGTATAAATGTAAATGGACAATGTTTTGAACATCTTTTGTAATTTGTTGACTGCTTAATTCTTTTATTAATAAAACCACATGTTTGGAAAAATATTTTCAAAAATCTTCTCGGAATATTTTAGATGCATTGTTGTTTTATAAATTAGTTCCTGTTACATATTCCAACCATAAGTACTTGGTAGACATTGAAAAAATACAAGAATTTTTTTTTAAATTAATTATTAAAAAGTGATCTTGCAGACTTCATGAAATCATTAAATATCTTGAAAACTACAAATTTTTTGATATGTAAAGGTTATTCGTTTTTCACGTGAAAACCATCAAGGAATACAAAATTGAATAAAAATAGCTTCAAATGCCAGTGGCGTAAAAAATGGGAAAGGAAATGTAACATATTCTTCCAAATGTACATCACTGGATCAAAAATTGAAAAATATATTTCCATCAAAATATACCCTTTTAAATTTAAAAACAACCTGCCAAATGTCAAATCAATTCATTCATCAATTTTATAGTTATCAAATTAAAACATTTGATTTCTCAAAACTTTAACATTATTTCGAAAAGTAAATGTGCTAGACCCCATTAATCCTTATATCATTTTGTCCAATTTTACGAAAGGAATCAACATGCAAACGTTGTAGAAATTCATGTCATCAGAAAATGAAATCAATACAATATATTGTCAGTAGTTTGAAAGATAAAATAACATAACACGTTCAAAAAGTAACAGATATTTTAAAATGTTGATATTAATTTTTAATATAGGGTGACAAATATGGTTGTTATGAACTTTAAATACGTTTTAAATATGTCGGTGTCTTTACAAGACACAAATTGTAAAGAAATACGTTTAACTAAACAAGGCACGTGGTAATGGTTATTATTATTGGTTATGTAGGTAGACAATCGATAAAAACACTCTTTGTTCGGAGTGTTATAGATACCTATATTTATAAGACTAACGGTCGAAAAAGTGCGGAATATCACATTTATTTACACAATGGAAAATACACTTTCTATATATCTTTTGTCATCTGGAGAGAAGATTAAAACTGATATAAACCAATAAATCATTGGCAGTGTCTTCGAACACGTGTCAGGGATGATTGTCTATATGGAGTGGCACAGATAAACTAAAGGAAATTTATGAAATCAAACAATTTTTTTTTGTTAAATCTACATTATACAGGGTGGGGCACTATGAACGAACTATTCTCTGGCGTCTTAATGGCAAATATAATTAGAAAAAATAAGACGTAGCATTAAGTAGATTACTTAGGACTATAATTTAAAAATATTTTGGAATATACTGGGTGCTCCAAAAAAGCGCGCCGTATCAAAGTTAGGTTCCTTTAAATGGAACACCCTGTATTTTATCACATTTTTGAATTGTACTATTAAAAATAATGTAAGTTCATTAACATTTCCCTATACCTATCTAGTTCAGTTTCCAGGATATATCGATTTTACATAATTTGTAGACCCTCCGAAAAAATACAATAACTTCAAAATAAAAACGAATAACCACATTTGCTTTACACCATCTCACTAGAAGCTTTTAACATTCTGTTTCCAGTATTTACTGGTATGCTATCATATACAGGGTGTTTTTAATATGACAGTATAACACTAACCATTTAATACATAAATTTCTGGCTTAATTTAAATGGAACACCCTGTATCTGTTGGGGGTCTGTTGAACGTGGGAATTTATTATCTTTCAGTTGGTATAAGGGTTGCCTATATCTAACTCTGATAGTTCTCGAGAAATTTGTTTTTTAATATTCAATTATTTGCTGACATCTAGTTACCTATCACATGATACTCCTATGGAAAGTTTTTAAAAATTCAAAATTTGTTATTTTGACAGTAAGTGCTTTGTTGTATGATTTATTATTGATAAATTAAAGGTCTCAAATCAGAATTTTATTAAGGGTACTCAATCATTAACTTTGCAATAAGATTAGTAAAAGAACTTAACGCTAACTGGAAGAAAATTTCGTAAATTTTTACGTAACAAACTACCCGAACTTTTAGATGACGTTCCACTAGCTACAGGACAAAAAATGTGGCTGCAGTTAGATGGTGCGTCTGTTGATTACAGTGTAATTCTCCGGCGTTACCTGAACAATGTTTTTCCACAAAAATGAATTGGGCGAGGGGGTCCTTATCTTTAGCCGGCAAGGTTCCCATGCTTGACGCCATTAGACTATTTTCTTTGGGGTTACATAAAAAGTATTGTCTACAATAAAGCGCCAACAACTCCTGAGAACATGTAGGATAAAATAAGGCGAGCGTTTCAAACAGTAACACCAGAAATGTTAAAGCAAGTGAACAATTAATTTTATTTTATTTTTATCCGTATAATTTAGTATTAAGGCACTGTATAAATTGAAAATTTCTCATTATACCTCCATTCGTTTGAAAATGCTACTGTGTTAGCGAAACGCGTCACAACTTTAAGTTTAAATATAATGTAGATTTAACAAACTAAAATTGTTTGATTTCATAATTTACTATGGATCTATTCTCATCTATTCAATTTTTAAAGGAAATTTGTTATCTTTTTATGTTAAAAGCGATTTTTTTGGACCACATCTGCTTCTTATCGACTGAATCTATTTATATTTTCTTCTTTTTCAGGTGAATTCTGATGTTTACAGTCATTTTGGATCCAACATTTATTTCAGCCCATTTAATCACTCTGGTATACAATTTTAAACTTATAAAAACGGTTATTTGTCAACCTAACAAGTAACTGATACTTTTTATTACTACTTTTAACTGTATATATTCAATTTTATTCTTATATTACTAAATTGTATTACAGGTGCGGTCTTTTTTTTTAATATCTTTAATTGAAATTTTATATACATATTTTAATCTTTTATTCAAATTCCGAATTGCAGTAGAAGCATTTTAATAGCAGGTAGCGGTAGAACTATTAAATAAACACAAAAAGTATCAGATTTGGAGACATTCTTCTACTTTGTCCCATTGAATTGTCTTTTGAAAAGTCCCCAGCTGTATATATAATAAATTTTTTTTAATATCTTTGGTTACCTCAGTTTTATTTTTTAAGTACAATAATTTTATTGGTAGCAAAGATATGATCTCTATAATTCAAAAATATAATGAAAATCAAAATTTAAAAATTAATTTTATACGAATACAAATGATTTTTATATAATACCATTTTCTATTAAATTTTATTATTCGTTATACGATTTCAAAATAAAAAATTTTCAAATTGATAATGCGCATTTAAATTTATTTTTCGACTATTTTCAGGTATAATGTTCGCCTAGGTATACCGTAGACTCCTTTTGGGCCGATTGCCTGAATTTTTTAAAAATCATTCTCAATTGAAGGATAAATTAATGGCTTGCATATTTTTTTATTTTGAAAGCTCTCAATGAAAAAATTAATTCCAAACCAATTCTAAACGAACTGCAGTCAGTTTCATGGCAAGGATGAATTTTCATTTGAAAAGACAAGTATAAGAAAGTGCACGGTATATCTTGGCGAACATTATACTTTTTATGCTAATTATCTTGTTTGAAACCGTGTAATTATATATTGGTATATTGCAACATGTTGATTTAATTAAATGTTAAAACTTTATTAAGTATAAATTTTCCGATTATCTTTCTATCTTTTTAATTTCGGTAATGATGATAAAATTATACAATTACTTTATGCTATTGTATCATATCTTTGATATCTTAATACTCAGTCCTGGACTTGGAACTGAAGGGGCCCGGGGCTGATCAAGATTCATCGGCCCCCTATTTCACAAATAATGTACACACTTTGTCTCCAGTGGCGGATCCAGGGAGTGGTAAAGGGGGTAAAATTAACAGAATGTTTTCTGTTTTGATTACTTATTACAGAAATGTAGACTGATTTCCTTTTATATTTACGATATAGGGTACATAGTTTTCACTATAATTTTTACCTTTTGGGATTGCTAAATTTGATTTTTTGCATCTGCAGAATGTTATTGGTTTTATCTCTGAAAATATATTATGATCTCATTTTCATTGTTCACATAATAGTTATTTATGTAACTAGTGTGTAAAGTAACCTTTTTTTTGACGAATGTGAATATTGTCGCATGAGCAGCAGGCGAATGCGACAATCACATGAGTCGAAAAAAAGGTCTTTACACACGAATTGCATACAATATTTTTTCTACTAGCGAATATTTATTAAAATACAAAAGTTTAATAGTAATCTTCTTTACGCACTAGTGCGTAAAGTAAGTTGAATTTTTCTTTAGAAGAATCTTTAACGCTATTATTAATTTCTAATAAGATATATTTTTTTCGTAAATACTCATGGATTTTTGGGGCAGTAAATCATTCGCAGCATTCTGTGCCACATCTAATATATTTGGTGGTGTATTTCCAAGTAATCTGAGAGATCGTCAGAGGAATCCATCTTTATTTTTATAATCATCTAAAATAACATCATAGTTTTCTAAAAATATCCAATTCTTGAATATAAAATACAATTGCTTACCCTAGGTATAGTAGGAAGATCTCAATTTGAATTTTAAATGTCAGATTCAATTCACAAAGAAATGTCAGTCACTCACCGCCAACTTATGCCTATTTACCGTATTATTTCCAGTACTCAATAATTATTTAACAATAATTATTAGGTTACTTTACCGAATTCTATAGGTTTCTATCTCCTAGTTATCTATAACTACATACATATTGGAATTTTTTCTTTACGCACTAGTGCGTAAAATAAAGTTTTACGCACTCGAAAATGTGTCTAAAGTACGTACTTTACACACGGTAGTAGAAAAAACTCTTTTGTTTTTGTTTTCATTATTTTATATGTCTATTGGGAATATACGTATTTTACTTTTCTTATATGAGAAGTTTTATTGAATAGGTTGATCGATTTTTATCTACATTACCCCCCCCCTAACCAGTACACTGGATCCGCCACTGATTGTCTCTTTAATTTTTTTGTACAAAAAACAGCTCAGTGAGATTTTCCAAGTGCCCCGAGGCACATTCATTATTTCATACCATTTTGCAAATATAAGGTTATGATGAACCATATATTCTGAAATGGTCGGTTTAAAATAGGCAATGACTTTTTTTTTTAAGAGACACTGTGTATTCTCAAATCATATAAAACCATTTTTATAATTCTACTTTTGGTGAATCTTTGTTTGTATAGTTTATACGATCTCAGTAAAAAATAAAAAAATATGTCTGTGTTCTATGAGCGACCGCAATGAATTTTTGTTTTAGTTCAACTGAGATTTTATAAACTATATTTTGTCCTGGTCGTCCCAGATTTGCTTCGTTCTCATTAATTTTAATCTATCTAATTAGTTTTTAATCTCGATACTTCAATGTATTTCGAATATAATATGTTTTCACTTCACATAATATTGTCAATAAAGTATATAAAAAATGTAACAATTTTTGTTTCATTTATTTCTACAATCCTCATTTTCCAGATTTGAATATATGAAAATACGTTTTCATGGCAATAAGTTTTTATCGGATCTGACAACTTGGAACTCGAAAGGAAACTTGAATTTGAAATTGTGTTTTTTTTATTTCAATTAAGAAATTCTTTCTATTTTTTTTTGTTCATAAAATCACAAGTTTGGACGAGTATTTTAAACAATTTTCTCCAAATGTTTTAGATGCATTGCTGTTTCATAAATTAGTTCCTATTACATATTCTAATCATTAGTATAAGTTTGGCAGTTATTGAAAAAATACAAGAAAAATAATTTTTTTATTTCATTATTAAAAAGTTATCTTGCAGACTTCATGAAATCATTAAATATTTTGATATGTAAAGGTTTTCCTTTTTCACGTGAAAACCATTGAAGAATACAAAATAAAATAGAAATAGCCTCAAATGCCAGTGGCGTAAAAATGTGAGTAGATACAGGGTGTTTTATGAATTTATCCTATTTCTTTCGAATCTCATAACTTCCGAGTTACCCTGTATATTATTTTGAAATTTGGTACACGTGATAACCATTACCTAGAAACTCCATCAAAAGCATCTCCAAAAAGATAATGCAGGCCCGGCTTAACAAAAAATTTCAAAACTCGTCTTTCCCAAAAACAACACCCTGTATATATATTTTTTTGAATTGCTGTTTATAATTGGAAAGAGTTAAAGAAATTGAATTTACTATTTCCTTTTTATTTTTCCTCAGATAATTTTACTACCTAAAATTTACCGTCAAAGTAATAATTTATGCACGTTTTGGGGGTTAACAATGGTATTGGAGAGGTTTTTTTTATTTTTTGGCTTGAAATGAAATCTATTCAATGCATCTAGAGAAGCATACTAGAAATTTTATTGAGTTTGTATGTTTACGAGTAGAGACCATTAAAAAATGTGATTACAGGGCCGTATTTAAAAATACTCATTCAATATGTTTCGAATATTTTGAACGCCCTGTATAAGGATATGTATCTGGAAGCTATGCACTTCTACATTTAAAATAATAAGAGTAAAATACGATAAATGAATTGATACTGCAATTTTTTTAGGTTAGACTTGCTATGTTAGGACAATGTTGTTAGAATTCTTGTTTTCTTTTCAGATCAATTAATAAAATTAAATTAAATCTATATACAGGGTGTTCTTTTTTTAGGAAAGAGTTTTGAAATTTTTCGGTAAGCCGGACCTGCATTATCTTTTTGGAGATGCCTTTGATGGAGTTTCAAGGTAATGGTTATCACGTGTACCAAATTTCAAAATAATATACAGGCAATTCGGAAGTTATGAGGTTCGAAAGAAATAGGATACATTTATAAAACACCCTGTATCTCGGTTATAAAGTGCAGAAGAAACATTTAATATAGGTTTTTGGAAGCATCAAAGTGTTCCCTATCTACAGTTAAAGTTAGGCCCTTTCCCAATGAAACACCCTGTATCATTTTGTTCAATTTTACGGTTATTGTAGATTTGCAACATACAGGTTGTACCAATCTTGCGACAAACTTCGGTATATGGGTTATTTTAAGAGATATCAAAAAATATTATTGACAAAAATAGTAGATGTGTTGAAGGTCCATATTTTGAAATTATATCGAACTATACAGAGTGCTGCATAACTCCGTTACAAACCAAACATATGATTTTTCAAATGAGAGCCCCTGTATATTATACCGAATTCGGATTGGTTACATTTTTTTGAAGCTTTTGATATGATGTTTTGCCACGTTATACAGAGTCCTTTAAAAGATGGACACGTTTATGTGAAAATCGTAGGTAAATCAACGCTCTGTAGCTTGTTGTACGTTAAAGAAAAAAAATTTATTTTGCCAAACAGAGTTTTGTAATATGATGCAATATCTACGTATCCTATTAAATTTCAATTATATTCTTTCTTGTATACAGGGTGAACGGAAACTCGAACCTGTCATTTTCTTTCTTATTTCAAATGGGACACCCTGTATTTTATAGCAAAAATAGAATCTTCGATTATGTAACTTTAATTTTTGTCAAGCATGCCCTATACCCAAAGTCTTTGTTGAATCGTATGACCCGCATGATAAGACTGAATTTGTCTATACAAATTCTTGAGTAGGCACCAAAAATAATGCAAAAAAAATCTTCTAGCACAGTTGGCATACCTCAAAGATTTGATGTAGAGTTGGCCAGTGCCTCGACACACAACAAATCCAGAGTTAAATTTATCAAGGGACAGTAAATGTACTTTCTATATTAGTGTTTAATTGCGAATTATGGAAAAAGTTGTCCAGAAATTACGGAAATAATAATAAAATTTCAAAATTTACAACGCAACTTGTGTTATTATTTATTATTCATCATGAACAATAACAAAGTATGTTTGGATACTTGGAATTTGCAAAATATACGCACACAAAATATTGGATTGTTTCTCAAAGCAGTGGAACCGAAAACGCTTCATCGTCTCAGACAAGATATCCTAAAGACATATTTAATATTCGGCAAATGTGTGATCTGGAAAGAAAGGCCAACTGTGTGCCATCTGTGCACACAGATTATACAAAAATATTGATGATTTTGAAGACCTAGAAAATCATCCATTTTTATCACAAAATAAAGCATTGGTTAGTTAGTACAAAATATATACTTTATTTGTAGGTATAGGAACAAAAACAAAAATATTGCTCCCTTGAATCAATTACGATGGTACCTGACAACGTACTCAAATCGCACATCTTCTGAGTTGCCTCTTCGCTCCCACTGATCATGCTTTTAAATAACATTTGAATAGGTAATAAATACTTTTCTAAGTCGCCCATGCTTATATAATAAAAAATTACCTACCATAAGCTATAATATGTATCTATTATTTTGCGGGTGTCTGTATCAATTAAACATTTGATACTGATAACGCAGATAATTGATTATTGGAAATTTCTCTTTCTAACATTGGTAACCAAATTTGACTACATTCGGCTGAAATACTAGCTACACATTTATCTGCATTTAGTTGTATTAAAGCACTTTCTTTGATTTTTCGTCTTTTATTATTGGGCTCTTTCAATATTATTTTTGCCGAATCCCATTGAATTTTATGCCCCTCTTCCCAAGCATGTTTACAAATACCTGACTTAAAGAACTCCCTATCTTTGATATATTTTTTATGTTCACTTATTCGGACTTTCAATGGTCTAGATGTTTCACCTAAATAGAATTTGTCGCGTTCACAAGATATCTGATATATGCAATTTTTTGAAGATTGTTCTTCATTTTTTGGTTTTGTTTTTGTCAGTATAGATCTCAACGTATAGTTAGATTTGAATATGTGGTGGTACGGACCGCAATTTTTGCTTTTGCCTGAAAATGATTGGCTCAAAATTCCTGGTCATAGGGACGGTGTTAGGGAAATTATGTTAGTATCGGCAACGCCGCACGGTTAGGGAAAAGAGTTCTGTGCTGAAAGCCCAAGCGTTAACACCTGTAAAGCTATATGCTACTTTTTATACCTTTTAATTAATAAAATCAGTGTTTACAGTCCACTATTATTTACCTCTGACCAGTTAAAGTAAAGAAGGCATTATTCAAGAACAGACGGTTTACCTGATTTGCGTAAAAATAAAGTTTATTGTGCAGCCAATTCAGTGGCAGACGATAAAGGTAATTATGTAATCGAGAGGTTTTCGGATTTGGTGAAATTAAAAAGAATAACCGCGTTAATGCGTAGTTTTATATACAATTGTACTAAAAAATGTCCAAATGAACGTCAGTACGGTCCATTAACAAAAAGTGAAATCGATCAAACGTTTAAAACATTGATTATTCATGGACAAAAAAGTTGTTCCTCCGATGATTATTAACAAATAAGGGCTAATGAAATAGAACATTCCTCAAAAATTCTTGGTTTAAAGCCATTTACTGAAGACTCTGGTTTTTTAAGGGTTGGTGGGAGATTTTCAAATTCGAGATTTAGCTTCGAAAAGGGACACCCTCTAATTTTATCAGGGCGTCATCATATTACTAAATTAATTTTTATCTATCCAAACAAATTGTGCATCAATGTTTAAAATGGCTTAAATATAATCCCAAAATGTTGAAACCTATTATGGGAGATTTACCCGAACAACGCTTGACTCCTACTCATTCATTTGATATTGGGGGTGTTGATTACGCAGGTCCTTTTTTGCTAAAGAGTCGGTCTGGTCGTGGTACTAAAATTTCGAAGTCATATATCAATTATAAAAAACTTGCTGACAATATCTCAAAAGATTCTTGGTACTCCATCCTAAGCTGTAGCAGTCCAGACTCAGCAACAGAAAAATTAATAAAAGCTATACAGAAAAACGTCAATGCATGTACCTTCTTGAAAAAACAAAATAGAAAAAATACAAAAATTACACCTTGGATTACAAAAGCTCTGATGGAATCCATTAGTAAAAAAAACGAATTGTTTCGACAAACAAAACTCCACCTTAATGACCATGATTTACTGCTAAACTATAAGACATATACAGGGTGTCCCACGACGTTTTGACAGTCCAATTTCTCGAAAACTGTTCATATGACATGTATGAAATTTGGCAGATATAAACAGTCGAAACTGATGCTTATATTTATTATAAATTTCCTCGCCATTTCGCGTCACGTGACTCCAACATAATTTTTTTAAATGGGACAACCGGTAAAATATTCCAATTTTGGATATATCATTCAAAAACAAATTCAACGATAACACACTTGTCATCATTTTATTTTGCAGTAATGATAATAGGGGCAATTAAATGAGCATCTGTATAAATTATTTTATTAAAAAACGTAACATAGGGAATTAAAAAGTACAAGTATTTAAAGAAATTGTTCAAATTGATGACCAAGTACATTGACACAATGTTCAAACCTTGTTAAAAGATTTCTTGTAAGTGATGCTGTAATCATTGCGGGTGTTACGGTCCGACATGCATGTCTTGTTATATCCTTCAAATCATCTAAATCAATCGGGGGTGTGACATGAACTAGACCTTTTAAGTAACCCCAGGGAAAGAAATCTAAGGGTGTAATATCCGGAGAACGGGGTGGCCACAGAATCGCACCACTTCGACCAATCCATTCTTCAGGAAATATGTTGTTGAGATATTCTTCAACTGGCCCAAAAAAGTGAGGAGATGCTCCATCTTGCTGCCACCACATTATTTTCCTTTCATGTAAAGGAATATCTTAAAGTAATTCTGGTAGAGTATTTTGAAGAAAATCGTCAATGTTCCTTCATAAAAATAGGGACCAATCAACCGTCCGTTAAATAAACCGCACCAAACATTGATTCCCCATATTGTTTGAAAATTGGTTTGGCGCATCCACTTTGGATTCTCCTGCGACCAATAATGAAAATTATGGCGATTAACAATACCATTTTTATGAAATATACTTTCATCACTCCATTATATTTTTGGAACTTTAGTTCTTTACGCCAGGTTATGTTTAAGCGACCAGAGGTCGCGACGCAAAAGATCTGACCGTTACGCGTTACGTTACGCTACGTTATGTTACATTGCTTCGTTATGTGCCTTGCTTCTGCGTGCTTGTGCCTCCTTAGTCTCTCCCTCGTTTACGAAGCAGCGATTCATAATAATAAATATGCTCCTGTCCGGATTCGAACCCGGGCCGCCCGCGTGCAATGCGAGCATTCTAACCACTGAACCACCGATGCTATATTGAAATTCTATGCAAAGCTGGTATTCGCAGTGCTAGTGATCTACTTGAATTTGTTCGGATAAATTTTTACTATTATTACCATAATTTTTTTTGCGCGATTAAGGGGTCTAGCACATTTACTTTTCGAAATACAGATGTACTCTGTGACAGGGTGTTGAAATTTTGAAAACTTGAATGTTTTAATTCGATAACTTTAAAATGGATGGATAAATTGATTTGACATTTGGCAGGTAGTTTTTAAATGTAAAAGGGCATATTTTGAAAGAAATTGTAGTTTGTGCAACTAGTGTGGATATGATGGCCATATCGCACGAGGACGAAGATGGAGCACGACGCCGTAGGCGGAGTGCTCAATCGTTCAAGTGCGATATGGACAATCCACACGAGTCGAGCAGCATATTTTTCATACGACCAACTTAGGAAAAAATCTAGAAAATTAAAATTTCTATAAACTGTAATATAACTTAAATTAAAAATTTTACAATTCAATTTCATGTTTCCACTAATTTTGTGGTAAACGAATGTCCAATTTGTATAATGCTACGGTTTCCTTTTTTAAATATACGATGCTGTTATAAGTAGATGTTGCCAGTCGGACTCCCTCATGGAGGGTACCGTACCATTATCTATAATAATGAATATTCTGCTAAATATTTCAAACGTCTACCTGTTGTCGTTATTAATATCAAGCAGAATGATTATTTAAAAATAAAATTAACAATAAAAAAAATTCCTCGCGGGGAATCGAGTGTGCTTACTACTCAACCACCAAAGAATATGTAAATTCTTTATCTATAACGTCAGATGTATTACATAACTTTTGCTTAAAAGGAACTAAAGTTCCTACCGTGTGTCCCGCGACACGTTCTACCTTTTTTCTTCAAAAGAAGGGTCATTATTAATGTATCTTAACATTTCAGCAATAAAATTAATTATCCTTTCCGGATCTGCAGGAACTGAACCTCGTGTTAAATGTATTTTATAAGAATGGTATTTGTGATTTTTTAATACTCTTCGTATTGAACTTCTACTTATTTGTAATTCTTGTTCAAGAGATCGTATTGAGGTTTGTGGATTTACCTGAAGATAAGCCAAAATATGTATCAAAATTATCATCCGTCTGAGCAGTCTTTTGACGAGGAACTTGATTTTTACCGCTTGGAAAAGAACCAGTTCTTAGCTTCCGTTCGACATAGACAAAAGTATTTTGGCTTGGAGTTATTCTATGAGGAAAACGATTTCTGTACAAACCTTGAGCATGAGTTTTGTTTTTTCCACATTCTCCATAAATAAGTAGCTTGTCAACATATTCATCGTAAGTAAAAATTGAAGGCATTATTTACCTATTATTACAGTGTCTTCACAAGAATATGACTAATAATGACAGTTCTTGAATAAAATTCACCTAACAATAATGAATGACAACCTATGTTGTTGATACTATTGTTTCACAGCCACCTAAATTTTGGAGTGCAAAATATTGCTTCAATAAATTTAATAAAAATAAATAGCTCCTATTATCATTACTGCACAATACAGTGATGACAAGTGTGGTATCGTTGAATTTGTTTTTGAATTATACATCCAAAATTGTAATATTATACCAGTTGTCCCATTTATAAAAATTATGTTGGGGTCACGTGACCCGAAATGACAGGAAAAACGGAAGTCATTTTATAATAAATATAAGCATCAGTTTCGACTGTTTTCATCTGCCAAATTTCATACATGTCATATGAACAGTCTTCAAGGAATTGGACTGTCAAAACGTCGTGGGACACCCTGTATAAAAATAAACTGCATTCACTTATCCAAAAAACAAAACGTAACTTTTATAAGGAAGAGATAGAAAAAAATTCTAATAACAAACAATTATGGAGCATAGTACAAGATTTGAGTGGAACAAAAAAAGACAAATTGCCTCTTGGAGCTATAAGAGATCAAATGGGAAATAAACTGACTCGTCCAACTGACATTGCAAATGAATTTAACAAAGCATTTTCAGAAATGGGCGAAAAGTTAGCTAGACAAATTGATAAAAGCCCCTGTAAGATAAATGAAAATGCTTCTTTGCCAAACTCGTTGGTTTTGTTACCCACAAATAGATGTGAAATAGATACATTGATTAAGGAATTAAAAAATTAAAAAAGCAAATGGTTTTGATGAGATTAATGCAGAACGCTTAAAAGCAATTTCACCATTTATACTAGATCCTCAAGTATATATTCTCAACTTGTGAAGAAGGGATATGGCCAAAATCCTTCAAAAAAACAGTAGTAATACCAGTATACAAAGATGGAGACAAAACACTCAGTGAAAATTATCGACCTATATCACTCATTCCACACATGTCAAAAATATTTGAAATGCTGTTGAAAAATAGACTTATATCGTATATTAACAGATTCAATTTAATTTCTCCCAAACAATTTGGATTTAAGAAAAATACCTCCACCCAAGATGCCATTTTAAATTTAACATCAAAAGCCTATGAAGCATTAAATGATAACAAGGTTTGCTTATGTGTATTTTTGGATCTGGCAAAAGCGTTTGACACTGTTAGCCATTATAACCTTTTACAAACCTTAGAAAATATTGGCATACGAAGCAGTTATTCAGTTATTCACAAGCTATCTCTCAGAGAGAAAGCAGGTAGTAAAGATTGCCGGGCAAACGAGTGGTCAAAGAAATATATCTTATGAAGTACCACAGGGAACAATTTTAATAATAATAATAATAATAATTTTTATTCACAGAAAGAAAGAAAAGTATTTACAAGAATACATGTGAACAAAAAAAAGAAGCTACCGATAGGTGAAAACACCTGTTTCGGGAATGTCAATAAATAATGCATAAGCATAGAATTACATTAAATTTTAAAACACACTCATTAATTGAAATAATTTAAAATTAAAAATACAAACACAAATGCATCTCCATCAAATTAATAAATAATGCCTAACTTTAGAATAGCCTTACTTTTTAAAATACACCTATGCTAATTAAAATAAATAGAAATTAAAAGAATAAATATACCTTAATATCACAAATAAAATATTACAATAAATATATTATGTTGGATAGTGATGCGATATGTACGAGATTTTTTTGTGTTAAGAGGGGAAAATTGGTAAGTACGGTAGACTAGAAATAGAATTCAATTATATCTCTAAAATAATGTCTTGACTTACTATGCATGAATTTTTTTATATGCTTTTTGTATATTTGTTTACCATTTAAGTTTTTAATGTTTTCAGGGATTCCATTAAACACTTTAGGGGCAATGTACCAGAAAGAACGTTGACATAACGATTTTTGCATTTTTGGCAATGTATACTGGTTTTTTCGTCTTGTATTATGTTCATGTTGAGGCAGCTGAATTAAATTTTTAACATCTTGATATTTTAGAGCAATTGTTAAGTAATATAGTTGTTTCACATCTAGCACTCCACTTTCGTTATATAGATCATCTGATGGGTATCGAGAAGATTTATTAAAAATTATTTTAAGGAATCTACGCTGTATTACTTCTAGTGGATAAATATATGATTTGAGAGCACACCCCCAACCAATTATCCCGTATCTTAGATGGCTTTCAACCAAACAAAAATATAAAGTCTTCAGGTAATTTGAAGGTATGCATTTCTTCAAAAATCTAAATTTGTATAAAATAGTTTGTAGTTTTTTAACAACGTATGTGATGTGGTCATTCCATTTCATATTACTATCAAATATAATACCTAAATATTTAATTTTTGTTGCAGGATTTATGGCAAATGTTGAATTTTTAACGGTAGTCTTTAAGGGTTCGAAATTAGGAGTATTAACATTGGTACAAGAAAATGGTAAGTATTGGGTTTTGTCTAAATTTAGAGTTAGAATTTTGTTGTCGAACCAACTTTTTATTCTGGCAAGGTCATTTTCAACTTTATTTTTAAGTTTAAGCCAAGTGTCATCGCTGTAAAATATGGCGGTATCGTCGGCAAATCCTACAATGTCTCCAGCCCCTTGTAATGAAAATAGGTTGTTAATATAAATGTTGAACAATGTCGGTCCTAAGATTGTCCCTTGCGGAACACCATATTCAGTAGGTTTTAAATCACTCATTACCCCAGATACTTTAACTAATTGGTTCCGGTTAGATAAAAAGTTTTTGAATAATTTAAGACATTTATTTCGGATGCCAATTTCTTCCAAAGATTCCAGTAGCATGTCGTGATTTACCGTGTCGAAGGCTTTGGACAGGTCTAGGAAAACGCACAGACATGGTTTGCTCTGGTTTAATGAGTTATAAATTTTAGTTGTTAATTCCAAAACTGCATCTTGTGTTGACTGACTTTAAATCCAAACTGATGTTCTGAAATTACGTTAATTTTTTTAATAAAGGAGTTAAGTCTATTTTTTAATAAAGTTTCGAATATTTTAGAGATGTGCGGGATCAGAGAAATTGGTCTGTAGTTAGACACGTTAGTTTTGTCACCTTTCTTATATATCGGTATAACAAGAGATGTTTTGAAGCAAGATGGCCAGACACTATCATCAAAACATTTGTTTATTATGTAAGTAAGCGGGTTGATAATATATTTAGCCACGGCTTTTAAACATTCACTATTAATGTTATCTATACCTGCGGCTTTTTTAGGTTTTAATGATTTTATTATTTCTAGAATTTCATTATAGGTTGCCGGAAACAGTGCCATGGAGTTAAGTACAGTTTTTTTGGGAAACTCTTTTTTAGTGTGGTTGTTAATTTTTTGAGCTAATAATTTACCCGTTTCTGCAAATTGCGTATTAAATTCATTTGAAATTAACTTTGGATCAGTTAGGATTTCCCCGGTTTGATTTTTTATTGAATTAATATCAATATTAGATTTTTTGTTAGTAGAAATATTCTGAATTATCTTCCACAATTCCTTATTATTATTTTGATTCTTATTAATTTCCTTTTTATAATAGTTTTGTTTTGCCTTTTCAATAAGAGATTTTATTTTATTTCTATAATCCTGTTTTGTTTAATCTTTATATTAATGGTCTATTTTCTTTGCGCAGTACAGGACATATAATTTTTTACTCACCACTCTCCAACTACAACCAGTGCCGGACTGGCCTATCTTTGCCAAGTGAGATTTTGAAAAATTAGGGCCCCCAATTACCAGGTTCATTCTATTTCACGAGTCGCATTCGGAAATTTCAACAAATTATTGGTTTTCGTACTATTAATGATTAAGGTGCAAGATCAGCTCTACACTTGTCTTAGAGTAAAAAATGAAATAAACACAGAAAGAGAAAATAAACAAATTATAAAAATAGATACGTTTTTTAATAAATCAAACAAAATAAATATTCTCATAGAAATAAATACAACAAATACAAATATAAACTCTATAACTCTTAAACGAGGAACTGAAGACCTAATAAATAAACTTTTGGCATCAAAAAGGAACAAAGTAATTAAAAATAGGGGTGAAGAACCGCAAATATATAATAATTACTTTACTTTAACCAATTAACATTTTTTTATGCAGTGAGCTTTCTGCAACCAGAAGCAAAATAATTTTTGCTGGGTCTATAGAACGCAGCGTTTCCGTTTCTACACTCATAAGAATAAAACTTTCTAATAAATTTTCAGACAAACTAGACCGTAAACGCGTTTTGACAATTTTTAATTTTGAGAAAACGCGCTCACAAGCAACTTGGGTACAAGATAAGGTAATTATATATTTTGAGCGACCCGATATATAGAAGGTTTGTTCCCGTAGCAAGTTCC
>CAJUYH010002875.1:0-36518 GCA_910591685.1 Galerucella tenella
TTAATCAAATTGCAAATGACTGTGACCTTCACTTCAATTCACTTATGTACATTATTGATAAATCTAATCAGAATTTTTATTTTAATTCACAGTTAGGGTAGGTTTTTTTTTTTTATTTTTAATTAATGGTTGTATAAAATAATTACATTATTAGTTTTCTCTATTTTGTATTACTTTCAATAATTTGTATATTATATACTATAAATGATTGCTAATCTTATATTACTTATGTTGCTACTTTCTAATAATATTGTTCTGTACATGGATTTTCTGTTGGACAATAAATTATTATTATTATACGCCGATGATATAGTAATATTAGGCGATTCCCCAATAGATATTAGCCGGAAATTGAAGACGTTAGAATCCTATTCCAGCTCGATGAGAATGGAAGTGAACATACAAAAAACTAAACTGATGATATTTAGTAAAGGTGGATATAACAACAACTATAAACTAAATTTTAAATATAATAACGAACCTTTGGAGGTAGTAAAACATTTCACATATTTGGGTGTTACTTTTTCATCTTCGTCTTTATTTTTAAATATGACTCAGAGGACAGTAACCAAGACTCTCCAATATACTGGTGCTGTTATGAATATTATGTGTCGGTCTAAACTACATTCTTGGAATGCTCGTATGGAACTTTACAATTCCATCATTTTTTCTTCTTTATCATATGGAATTGGAATCTGGGGACTACGATATGCTGATTCACTTGAACAAGTTCAGGTGAACTTTTTTAAAAGGTTGCTGTGTCTGCCTCTTTGCACTCCCAATTATATGGTGAGAGTAGAAACTAAAACCATTAAGTTAAGTTTTCTAATATTCAAATCGGCGTTGTTGTGGTTAAATAGAGTGAAAATCATGGATGATAGTTCATTGACTAAACAATGCTTCTTGAGGTTAAAAGCCATCAACAGTCACAGTGTGAAGTATAGTTTTCTGGGTCAAGTTAAGCAGTACTTCGACTATGCCGGTTGTGATAATCTGTGGTTAGAATTCTTGCACAATTACTCCAATAAACTTTTAAATAACATATTACAATCATATAAAAATAAATTAATAGCACATGATCAACAAAGAATAATGAACTCCTCGTATCCTTTGATATACAAACATCTAATTTCGTCTGAAAATAATTGTTATTTGCAAAGATCTTGCCCAATATATATAATTAGAATAATATCCCAAATTAGACTATGTAGCTCCAAAACTCTAAAAATCTATTATCGAGGTATAAAATACACAGTAGATATGACTGCAACTTGTAGTCTTTGTAACTTGCATGAGACCGAGACATTAATGCACTTATTTATAGAATGTCCAATATACAATGAACTTAGAGGAGATAGCATATGTTCAGAATTGAAGACATTTGGCGAATTAATATATATTTTTAACACAACTGATTTCTTTAAATTAACTAAAGTTGTGAATTATCTTCTCAATATTTTGAAGCTGAGGGCCTTTGTACTAGAAGAATGAGATATTTACTGTGTTTGAACTTTTTTTTCTTGCTAAATTAAGTATATTTTAATTAGTTTTTTCCTACTTTATTATTGTTGTTGTTTCGTTTTCGCACTGTGGTATGTGAAGACCGAGCTTCTTGTAATAAGAATTGTAAATTCTTTTAATACAATAAAATGTATCTATCTATCTATCTATCTATCTATCTTACACCGTTAAGATTTGGGGATATCTCTTTTTTGTTGTGATGATGTGGCTTCAATTCTTTTTTACAAAAGTAGCGCTAATAAGAAAGGCAAAAAAGTTTTGCGTACATTTATGCGCCCTCTACAAAATACATCGGAATAGGTACAAAATTATGACTTCTCATATCCAAAAACCCCCAACATCAAATTTTTGTGAATATACGTAGAAAAGCGTTGAGGTCATTGTAAATAACGAAAATTAAAATTTCACATTTAATTCAAATCCCAATATTTTGAAGTGAAGATTGTAAATTCTATGTACAATTACTTAAGGACCATCCTGTAGAATGTGGTACATATACTCCTATTGATCCACAATAAGTAAACGCCCTATTCGACACTTAATGGAAAAACGGTTTTTAAAATTGGCAGAATTAATTGTTTTAAAAAAACATTCCCCTTCTTGGCTTGTCTTGGAAAAAGTATCGATGTGAAGTGAAACCAAGATGTGGGCATTCAATTTTTAGCCGCGTGTTGTTCCAATAATTTCCATTTTTTCCAGCAAAACATGATCTTTTTTCGCTTTTACGTTAATACTAAACTGTCATTTCAACGCTCTTTTGCAGTTTATTATGGGGCTTAGGGCTCATCAGTCTAAATAAGCAGTTTTTCAATTATTAATTGAAAAAATATATTTTTCTACTCCTACACAGTTGTTGATAAAATGCCATTTTTCTGTTCCATAATGATACTCATTATAACACTGGTTTTCATTATAAAACTGAGAAATTGACCAATAGGAATCTAGATTTTCAAATACCCAAGTAGGCAGACCCAATATTTTCTGTAGAATGTTTGATAGTTTGACAGTATCTTATGGCAGTTTAAATCTTTTGTGTCAGGTTAGGTTCTATGTGAGTGGGGCTGCTCCACTGCGACCTTCGTTAGGTCTATTGTGGCTCACCCCTGGGAATTACAATTAACACTACAAGCCTGTGCTTCTGACGAAGTCCATGTTTGTATTTGGTGATACTTTTTTGAAGTCGTTAGGCTCGAAGGTACTGAAACCGAATATATTATACCTTACCCTGTTCAAATTGTCATTTTTAATTTTAAGAGAGATTGTCTGAGTAGATTTTAAGTTTCTTGAAAGGAATCCTCAACTTTTTGTATATGTTCCATAGATATACTACAGTAAGTAGTACCTATGATATTTTCAATTTTAAAACTAACTTCGAACCTTGAGGCGTATCAATTCACTGGTTAGGTGTTACAAAATAGTTTATATTGTTTGATTATAGTTGATGGTACTATAATCCCATATATTTCTTAAATCATATTCTCATACCCTTTGCTACTTGAAAAACATGATCGCGTAGCTTTCACCTAATGGTGAACAAGTTTCAAAATCTACGTACCAGCAAGATTTTGTTTGATCTTCAAAATGAACGAGTTAATAATGGAGAGAGAAAAACTTGATTCTCAAACGGTCTGAGTTCAATTTTTTTCTTACGTCTAGCATCAATATTATGATTTACACTCAGTGCTCCGCTGGAATATTTCTTTCGCTTTATTCCAGTTGTAACCAATTTAAAATGCTCCAATATAACGCTAGAGTAGCAGGGACTTTTGCGCCCTTGTTCTTTTGATTAACGAGTCTTTCCAAGGAAAGTCATTACGTTTTCATAAATTACTCAGTAAGTAATTTTCACTTTATAACATTTCACTATCTCTCCTTCCGGGATAAGGGCATTGTTTTAAGAGGAAAGACCGCGTTTCGCGTTATTTAGCAGATATTTTAAACTAAAGGCGTAGCCAAAGGGATGGCAGGAGTACTCGATTATTGAGGAAACACACACAAATAATTTTGAAGCTATCCCATCCAATAGATGAGATCTTTTAGATATATACAGGGTGAGGCACTAGTACAAGAAAGTCCAATTACCCACTGCTGAAAAGTTTCATTTAGATAGTTGAATCATATATAAGGTCATATTTTGGAAATATTTTCAAACATACAGGACCACCCACATTATCACGATGAACTTAATTAATTTTTTTTTAAATGGAGCACATTTTTTAATTCCCATCAATTTTTTCCGATAAAAATATGGGAAAAACTACTTTAAAAAGAGAGAAGAATAATTGGGCGCGGTCAGCGCTATTACTAAATGTACTTATCTGTAAAAGTTATTCCCAATTTTTGTCGACAACAATGTAGAATACCAATAATTGTTAAATGGAAAGCAGTGTATAGATTTTATTTATTGCAGATTGTAATTTGTCCAATTTTTTTCTTGAACTATATTATTTTATTCTTATCAGTGTTGATCTCACTTATCTTTCAAAAGTCAATAATATTACCAATCTCGATTCTCCCCCATTGAATACGGCTTTATCCCGTGATAAGAGTCAAATGCAAATTAAGTTATTACTTCCTTAGAAAACATCAAACATTATAAAATGGCAACGCTGCTTTCGTATCAGATTGGTAGCTTGAACTGAACACACGCCCAAAGCTGACTGCCCACAATTATTCTTCCCTCTCTTTCAAGTTGTATTCTCCTGGTCGTACTTGTGTTAATCGTACGTTCGCAATCTGTATATTAAAACCTCCCTCATTATTTTTCTATGGTTTAGCGGTAGCATGACAGATCTCTCGAGTTAGTGAATAGACACCCAGGTGCGTAAGCAAATTTTGGAGTTTATTTTCCGCTCACTCGCTGCTGGTGAAATTGCAGCTATGGGGAGTCAGTTTGGTTCATTTTCTAGGATATTAGGTCTCAAATTACTTTCTGAGCTGACTGTACAATAAAAACCTCAAGGATCCATGACCAGGAGGGATATTATGTTGAATATTCTTATTTTTTAATTGATCTAGAAATTTAATTCTTGATCCCCTTTTCCGTATTTTGAGAATTTTATTGCTTAAATATAATTTGTGAATTGCACTGTAGCAAGTTGTCAAGAATTAATCTGGATTCCAATATAATTGTCTTCGTTGAGAAAATATTATATTATTACTTAGATCAGTTTGTTGGTTCGATAATTAATTTTTATCAAAGTGAATTTGAGACGAATTAAATTAAAAAGTGGACTTTGTCTTAGTTATTTTATTGAATGGTCATCACTAAGATTTACTCCTGATCTATTACTAAACGTTTTGCTCATGAAAAGAAGTTTACAAAGTCAGTAACAGAACAACTGATTGTTGAAGTTGAGCAGATTCAATAACATGAATTTGTTAACAAATACAACTCAATAAATAACAAAAAATGTCGTTGCAAATGTTATTTTGCGAGTAGTGTATGTTGTATTTCTGTTTCGAAGTTTGTTATCTATTGATATTATTATTTAATAAGCCTGGAGAGTGGATGTTAATCAAATTTATGAATTTTCAAAGCTTATAATTCCCTCATTTCTTACAACTTTTCCGTACCTGTTAATTTATTTCCACTTCTGGGGAAACATGAGAGGGCTATTTTTGACCTAATAATAAGGTTTATCACTAATACTGCATTGGAAATATAGTTTTCGTTCTTATTAATATCTAGACCTTCTAAAATCCCTGTGGTTAATGAACACTGTCCCAGAACATCCTCTCACACACACACAAGCTTCAAAAGTATGTAAACATACAGATCTCAATATCTTTCGGTAAACGACAGTCTAAGGAGAAAAATGAGTGACCCAATCTATGCATTCATTCAATTTTTCGAAATCTGTATGATGCTTTGACTTTTTTATATTTCCAATGATAAATCCCCCACTGCTCTACTGGTACTTTGACTCATCCTACATTAATTTTTGTCTAATTTGTGAGTACAAATATGGAATTTGTTGTTTTTTTAATAAGGAAATAACCCTTAAATTTTCAACTACGTCCTTGTTTGAGCAGTTATTTTGGTCCGTTCGGTCTTCACTGCCGTTGGTTGATGAGATCTTTGTCTCTCTGGGATCCCGTCTAGTGAAAAAGTTTTAATTATCCTTATGAAAATCCTAATCAGTGATCAGTTCTTCTATAAACAAGAAGGCGTATCTGGAAAACTTCTTACAATTTGGAAAATACCCGGTTTCCGCAGTTTCGGGTATAAAAACCTTAATCATAATCTATTCATGAAATTTATTTTTTAAAGTTTGTTGTGTTTTAATAGGGAAATGACGCCGAAGGTTTTTTTTCAGAAGTTTGTGTAGGGTAAATATGCCTTTGATAAATTTGAATTGCGCTTTAAATATTTGTTGGGCACTGGAGAATTTTATCATAGAACTTATACATAACAAGTGTTAAGAATTTCGCGTTCTAGTAACAACTCTGTCACACTTACCATGTATTGGAAATAAATTTAGACAATGTTCATTCTTTTATAACAAGACATTTCTATCGCTTTGCGATGTGATTGGCTTCAAATAATAACAATTGATACCATTTTATTATGACTGATGAATATGTAGCCTCGTAAAATAGAAGGATAAATAAAACAGCATTTGCCTGCGCAATAGACGTCACAAATAAATGATATATAATATTCCAATGTTTTATTTGTATTTTATATATTTTTCAAAATTTAAATTTTCATTAGAGTTTTTAACATTCTCACAACTCACCTTGGTACTAATGAATATAACTAACCTTTTTCTATATCAATTTGTCGAGCTGGTTGAACGAGGATTTACAATTTTTACGATGGAGACGGGATTGGACATGAAAATCGAGAATTCTCCTGGATTACTGGACCAACTTTTTCACAGTTTAACAGGTATATATCTTGTTTAATTGTACTTATTTAACTTTTAAATTATTTCTGGATATCTTATTGAATTTTTCTCTGTCTTTTTAAACTTTACAACTATTTTATTTAGTTTTGATATAAATTTTTACTTTTTAAATTTACTTCTTAACTTGTCTTTCTTGAATCCACCTCTACTCCCTTGTTTTTTAAATCAACAAACTCCGTTGCTTTCTCATATTTCCAAAACACTTGATTTTCTCTTCATAATTGCAAGATTTGATAATTTTTTTGCTTAATGTCTATTAATGTCTATAATATTGTACTTTCACTATTGTAGTTCTTTCTACCCTGTATATCATTCAAGCCTTCCAAATGTCCTTTTTCATGAAAATCATTGAAAATATGAGTAATTCTTAAATATCTAATATACAATTTTCTATTATCAATATTTTCATTTGAATTCATGTAAATCATAACAATTGTCCAATAAATCTTTCCTATCACATAAAATAATTCTAAATTTCATTTAATAAATGTTTTAAGAATATACTATACTCCTCCAATCACATCACATCCTTATTTCCTTAACAATAATTTCTGTTATTAATAGTCTTTGATTCTTTCCAAAGCATAACAAATCTTGACAGTGACATTCAATTATAATTTAGGTTAGAGTTTTGACCAAATATAATTTCGATTGATTATTATAGTATATAGGGTTGTTTACCGGTCGACAGCAATGTTTGGAGGCAGAGCGTAGCGAAGCCTCCAATTTTGCTGGAGACCGTTATTATCCTTAACGTTCGAGATGTTTATATCATTTTTTGCGCGATCATATTGAAATGAATTTCGAATGAAATAATTTAAATTTCTTCGAAGTGAACGAGATGTCATAAGTGACATTTATACTTCTCGATCAGTTTAAAATATAATTTGCATTTCGGTGAAATTGTTTTTAGGCTATTTATTACTTTTTATATTGTTCTGTTCGGTTTTGTTCATTAAAAAAATATAAATAATATGTTTTTGTTCCTTTTGTGTGATGAATGAAGTAATATATTATTTATGACCACTTAAATATATGTAGGGCTAAGAAGTCGGTAAGTAATTTACTTACCGACGTGTTAGACTTAGAAACCAGTAAACACAACCTACCGCCCTGACAACCGATGCTGTAAATGGACAAAAAAGATCGATCGCGCAAAAATATATTATTTAGCACCACTTAAATGTATGTAGGGCTAAGACGTCGGAAAGTGATTTACTTACCGTTCAGACGTCGGTAAGTGAACTACGTCTTGGCCCTACATACATTTAAGTGTTCCTAAATAATATATTACTTCATTCATTACACAAAAGAAACACAAAAAATTCGCTACGCTCAGCCTCCAAACATTGCTGTCGACCGGTAAACAAGCCTTACCGTTCTTGATACTTAATATACTATATACTAGTATATTAAGTATTAAGAACGGTAAGGGTTGTTTACCAGTCGACAGCAATTTCGCTGGGGACCGGTATTACCCTTAACGTTCGAGATGCTTATACCATTTTTTGCGCGATCGTATTGAATTAAATTTCGAATAGAATAATTTAAATTTCTTCGCAATGAACGAAATTTCGAAAGTGACATTTATAGTTCTCGATCAGTTTGAAATATATTTGCATTTTGGTGAAATTGTTTTTATTATATTTATCACTATTATATTCACCGAACAGAACAATAGTTCTGTTCGGTTCTGTTCATTGGAAAAATATAATTTTTTTTCATTTTTTTGTTCCTTTTGTGTAATGGATGAAGTAACATATTATTTATGACCACTTGAATGTATGTAGGGCTAAGACATCGGTAAGTGATTTACTTACCGTTCAGACTTCGGTAAGTACATTACTCACCTCCTTTTCTAACAAGAAACAGAGTTGATTCAAGTCTTATAATCATTAACTGATATTTTCCAACTATTTCCTTTTCCAATTCTCATATTTTTATCATTCATGTAATTTAAATGTTTGATACCATTTCAATATATCAATACATGTGAATATCTGAAAAACGCGTGATATTGGGTATAGGAGAGGGAACATAAACTGCCCTTATTTTTGGCCTCACTTTCGACAATTAACTTGATCGTCGTACTAATCAACCCCACAAGATTTTATTTGGTATTGAAGAGATTCACAGAGAATTTTCAATATAAAATAAAATTGGTAAAATTATTATATATTTCAAATATTGGGTATTCTAAACAAAGTGACTTGATAATATACAGGGTGTCGCATTAAAAATAACAAGGTTGTCGTCCACTCTAGGTATAGCCATTAAGTATGTCTAAATACAGGGTGCGGCACCGGAAACGAAGCAGATCGCATATCTTAAAGACACATTTTTTTTGGAGGAAATGCAAAAAGAGGTCTATGCTTATTTCTCTATTTCTATATCCTCAACTGTCCTATATCCGCCCCCACCCCTCTGTCATTGTTACCAATAAAATTGAAATAGGGAAATTACTAAGGGCCAGTTGTATGAAGCATAGTTAACCTAATGTATATGGTTAACCCATGATCACAGCTATTAGAGTGTTGTACGAAACGTAGGCAAGAATTATTTTGGTTAACTCATGAGTTAACTATGGTGACACATCATTGAAAAGGTTATTTGATGAGGAATTTATTTGACTATGTGTATTACGTAACTTTTGATTTAGGCGCCATCTTGGGGGAAAAGTTGCCGTATTTTGAATAATGATATTTCATTTGAAATCAAAACTCAACTATTTAATAGAAAATTTATAATAAGAATTAAAAAAAATAGAAAAGAATATAAATTGTTCTCGAATCTTTATCTGACGTTTTGGAGCATTTCTGGAGTTATTTGACGACATTTGGTAAAAAAACTCCTTCAAGGAACCTGGCTGGATGGCGTATATTTTACTTTTCAGATATCCCCATGTAAAAAAAACCAAGGGGGACAGATCAGGAGATCGTGGAGGCCATTCAATAAATCCTCTCCGTCCAATCCAATGTCTGGGAAAGTTTTCATTTAAGTACTGACAAACCATTGCAGCAAAATGTGGAGGAGCCCCGTCATGTTGAAATATTAGGTAGATCTTCAAGATATTGGTTATCGTTTACTATTGGGTATGTCTGTTAACATTAGATCAACGGTGTTTTCGATTAATTTCAAATACATACCCCCAGTTTAATTATCTGGTGAAAAAATGGTCCAACAATAGGATCGCCAAATATTCCAGTTGAAACGTTTAACTTTAACGGGCATTGAGTATGCGTTTCATGAAATACTCTTGGATTGGAATCTGACCAGTATCGACAGTTATGTCGATTGACAGTTCCGTTAACATAAAAACTGCATTCATCCTGAAAACAAATGTTATGAAGAAAAGGTGGATCTTGTATAGCATGCTCACTCATGATTTCACAAAATTGCAAGCAACGACCAAAAGCGTCCCCGTTAAGTTCCTGAGCTGAATGTTACAGGGATGGAATTTGTCGGCTTTCAAAATTCGTCCGACGGTACGTTGACTCACTCCAAATAATTCTGCAAGCTTTCTTGTGAAGAGTTGGATCTGCAACAACTTGTCCTGGAACGGCAACCTCTAACGCTCCGTTTCTTATTTGGATTTGAATCGGTCGTTTTTTATTCTAAACATTATAATATATCCTGTTTGTCGAAATTTTGTAATGAGTTTTGAAACGTAGTTACGTTCGACCTGTTTGTTTGGATGTCGCTCATTGAAAATTGTACAGGTAGTGTTAGCATATTCGTTATTTTTCAAATAAAATCTAACAATGTCTACTCTTGAGAGTGACAATATTGCGTATTTTCTATTGTGTTTAGGCGTTTCTTAGCGCATGGTGACACGTCAATTTTATTTTCTCATTCCAAAATTTGTTTTAGGTATTGCTTAACTTTAGGAATTGGTTGGTGAAATAGTACATGCAAGTATCAATGACGCTCAACTGAAAAACAGACCTGGTAGTTATGGAAACAATTTTTCCTTTTTTTTTTTTCGGGCCGAGATGGGAAACTCATGTTCGACTGGGTCCTTAACCAGTACCCAGACAGTGTTGGACTCATCCCCACGGAGCGAAACCCACCTCAAACTTGCCGTTACTCCCGCCTTGGAATCACTACCCTAGCATACGTCAAGACGTTCGGCGGTCCCTCACACACTCTCCATCATCTTCTTCCTTCTATCACTCCCACCTCTCTCATGCCATAGCGAGTCCTTCTCTTACCCCAATCATGCTCTCTACTACGCCACTTATCTCCATCCATTCCTCCTCGCCCCTCAACATAATCTCCACCATATTTTCCCAATACACCGCCTCTCCCAATTTAATTTTCAAAACTTTCTCATTCTTCCAACATCTGAACATATGTCCCACACCATCCTCCACTTCACATCTCTCGCACACTCCAGTTTCTCTTTTCCCAATCTTGTGGAGGTAACCCATGCCCTGTGAGCACCTGCGTCAAGAAGTAGTTCACCTCTCCAAATTTCCGGTCCACCCAATTTCTTCTGATCCCAATCGCTCCTTTTAGCTCGCTCTCATACTCATCCCACCTTCTCTCCATTCCCTCATCCATCCATTCCTGTACTTCATCTCTGCTCGCACCCCTCCAGCGTTTCTGTCTGGCTCTAGCCATCAAGCCCAATGGATAGGACCGTGACAGCACTGCTGCTGCCAGTCCACTCTCTGTCCTATACGCCTGCACCACCCTCAGAAGTATTCCTCTTTGCACCCGCAGAAGTGGTCTAACCCTCGCATTCACCCCTGCTTTCTCACCCCACACTTCCGCGCCATAGAGCATACTCTGCTCTACCGTCCTACCAATTATCCTCCTCTTGCATTCTCCCGGTCCTTTTACATTAACCATCAATCTTCCCAGCCACGCTGCCCTTACTTTTGCCTTCTGTGCAGCCTTCAACATATGGATTTTGGAGGATAATTGGCTATACAACCACACCCCCAGATACTTCACCGCTTCCTCCATCCGAATTTTCTTTCCCTTCACCATCACCCCCACCTCCCTTGCCTTGCTCCGCCCCTTCACCAGTACCCCCACCGTCTTATCCTCGGCCACTTCCAGTCCACACCGCTCTATCTTCTCCACAATCTTCCTACACATCCTCTCCGCCTTTCTTTCTATCTCCACCTCTCCCTTTGCCGTACATACCAGACATACATCGTCCGCATACACCGTAATCTCACATCCCTCTTCACATGCTATCCCACAAACTTCATCAAACACACACTTCCAAAGCGTCGGTCCCAGAACCGAGCCCTGGGGCACTCCAATCTCCGTCCCATACCTTCTCCCCCTAGTGTCCACTATTGCACGCCTTAACCTAGTCATGTAGTCTTCCAATAGATTAACTAGCCCCTCCCTCACTCCGAGCTTTGTCAACGCGCTCAATACCGCCCGTTTACTGACACTGTTGAACGCGTTCCCCACTTCGAAGAGCACAAGCAGGGCCAATTTCTTATTTCTACCGTTACTCTGCCTAGCCCTTTGTACCAAGTCCATCACCCTGCCCAGCGCTGAAATGCATGACTTCCCTTCTACAAACCCATGTTGGTTTTCCCTAAAACCCCCATTCCTATCAACTTCCTCCTCAATCCTAACCTTTATTATCCCCTCCATCAATTTACCCAATCCACAGAGCAAGCTGATGGGCCTGTAGTCCCCCGCACGCTTCCCATCCCTACCCGTCTTCTTCACAAGGATCACCCTGGCCACCTTCCACTTTTCCGGGAACTCTTCCTCCCTCAGTATCCAGTTCAAAAAAGTATTCCCCATTGTCACCTCTCATGCCATCACCTCTCATGCCATCTATCCCTGGGGCTTTCCTTACCTTAACCTTTCTCGCCCCCTCCTCTACTTCCCACCTCTCTACCGACCTTATCCCTCTCATTTTCCCTACCTCCCTAGTATTCTGGGCTTCCCGAATTCTGCCCTCCACACCTCCTTTTACCCCTGTGAACAATTTCTCTATAATCTCTTTCTCCCAATCTTCCTCTAGCACCACGTTCCTATTTCCACCCATTCTTTTCACCGCTATCTCATACGCCTTCCCCCGTGGGTTGTTTTCCAACTCCCCCAGTAACTCTTCCCACTTTCTTCTTTTTTCCCTCTCCACCCTGCGCTCCAGTTCCTTCTTCTTCTCCCTATATCCACCTTTTCCCTCCATCCCTACTTTTCCTCTCAACATTCGTCTTCGTTCCTTCTTACACTCCATCCACAGACTCTCTATTTCCCCATTCCACCAGTAATTAGCCCTCCATTTGCTCCTATTACCCCTTTTTCCTTCTCCTCCTCTACATCATGCCCAAGTCCCCTTCCTATCTCTTCCCTTACTTTCTTCCTCATTATTTCTGCCTCGGTTTTCGTCCACATCCACTCTTCCACCAATTCCTTTCTCCCTCCTCTTATAGTCGTCTCCACATACCTATGTAAACTCAAGCTTTCTTCATCCTCCAGTACCCTCCAACTACTCACTCTTTCCCCCAGCCATTCATCACACGCTGTTATGTCAATAAATGATGGACCCCCGTCACCCCTCACGAATGTGGACAACAGTCCATCATTCAGCACCGCCAATCCGTTGGATGTCAACAGTTCCTCCAGGATCTCTCCTTTCCTGTCCGTTTTTCTCCCTCCCCAGGCAGTATTCTTGGCATAAGTCGCCTGTCACCATTCTTCTTATAGCTCTCCTTTTCCCTTTAGACACCCTAAGATCTTCCTCCAGTCCTGTCATACTCCTCTCATATTCTTCTAGGCTGACATTTGGACTTATATACACACTGTTCACCACCATGTCTCCAATTCGCACTACCACCCAACCGTTAACCTTCCTCACTTCATCCGCCCTCATTCCATCTCCCACCTCTCCTGTATCATCCATTATCCAACCTTGCTTTCCCACATATCTAGCATTCACCTCAGATCCACACACCAAATCCACTTCCCTCCTACCTCATCTAGAACATCATGTGCTACTTTGCATTACCCTAAATTTATTTGTAATGGAAACAATAACCTTTATTTTAATTTTACGAAAACATGGGCGTGGTAAGTTAAATTTTATTCCGAAGGTAATTATACAATAAATTGTTGAATTCGGCTTTCATATGGAAATACGATTATTTGAACTGTCACAGTGTCAACTACATCATAAAATTACCTTTTCAATGATGTCCAAAACTGAGTATTTTCCCTATTTCAATTTTATTGGTAATAGTGACAGAGGGGTGGAGAGGTATGTAGGAAAGTTGAGGTTATGATCGATAGATGTGTCCCTTGAAATAAAAATCGACCTTTTTATCATTTTCCCCAAAAAATTTGTCTTCAAGATATGCGATCTGCTTCGTTTTCGGTGCCACTCCCTGTATTTTCCATACACTTGCCATAATTGTTTATCCATCTATGGATTACCGCTACGAAGAGCTTACAGTATCTACAGTTCATCGATAGAGCAATGAGTGAATTCATTATAACTTGGTAGTTATGGAAACAATAGACGGTTTTTGGGAGAATTTAAATTTTAATCATGATTGTTGTTGACGATAGAATGCGACTTAACCAACATTATTCCATAAAAAACCCCTAGATCATTAAGGTTTCTCTCACTCCTAGTAGAATCGAGAGAAAATCAGATAATAAGCACACGTTAGGGATGCATCGAAGGAACGTATACCTACACTTAATGCAAATATTCAACAATATGTATTTTTTGTCGGCAGTAGACGATCCACAATATATATAGTATATGATCATCTAGGAAATTGGACATTGAAAATTCTTTATGCAGTTTTGTTAGTCCAATCGTGTTTTTGAGTTACTGTCAATTGAACTCAAATGATAATTGCATCATTAACAACTACTATTATACAGTTATGAATACAAAACAATTTACTAAGGCGTTTTAAGCAAAGCTTACATAGCTTCAACTGATACCTTTGAAAAAGAATTCTATTGAGGCCACTTACTCAAGCTGTGGTTACTCAAGTACGGGACAGGTAATGAGCTTGTGATTCAAGCGTTATATTATCTATGACATAAGCTACACAAAACCATAGCGAATAGACTGGCACTGTGCAAAAACAGCCTTTTAAATACTCATAGGAATTTTATCTAATGATTGTGATTGGTCTCCCTATGTCTCATAGCTCGGGATCCTTGAGGTACAACCCCAATTTTACCCGAACTTCATACTAAAGACAGTCAGTGATCTTATATTTATGGTGATAATTGTTATTTTGATTTGGATGGGAGAAGCAGCTTACGCTTACTGCTGACAGAGAGGAAGGAAGCTTGGTAGAAAAAGTATTTTTGTTGTTGATTTAACAAGCTCACACATACAAATTTTACACGTAGTGCAATTTTCACTCATATATTTTTTTGAAAATGAGCATTTTTGTTATATATTTTCTTCGATACTATCATATTTGATTGAAGAAAATAAGCATTTTTAATAATTTGCGTTCTGCGGAATTCAGAAACTTCCTTAACTCGTATTTTCCCGAAATTTTGATAAATAACTTCTCACGACATTCTTATCAGAACATGCAACTTCATGGCTTTCGCAACTTATACGTTCGCCAAATCATAGGCGGGTTCACATTTTTAATATAGGAATAGGCAAATAATATTATTCAGCAGTTTTCATTTGGATGTAGGTATCTTTCTAAATAAAAAATCAGTGTCCGACAAAGGTGTATTAGCTCGAGCAAAGCATGTCATAACTCTAGAATCGGTGACAATTGAATTATCTTGGTCTGGCTTTTATTATCATTTGAAAATATACAAATTAAATATTAAATTATTATACAAACCAAAAGTCACTTTTTGGTCTTAAGTTGATGGAAGACGAAATATTGGTTGCTGCCAACCGAAATAAAGTAATATATTGCATCAAATACTTCTCATTAGGTGAGCGCAGTCTGGAGACTTTTTTGTGAATTTCTAACCTTTGTAAGCCGGAAAAGCAAAGTCAATTAAGATATTCTGTTAGCCAGAAAAGCAATTTGAGCTTTTCAAAGAAGACAAGATGGAATTTCTGGCAAAAAACTAATAATTTGAACTAACACAGGCCAGCTCTATTAGCCTTGAACAAACTACATGTTGCATCAGGGCTGGTATTATGGTGCTATCAAGACTAAGCTAACGCCTCGGTACATAACAATATCATCCTGAGGTGGGTTAAGAGCACAGGCACAGGGACATGCGTAAAGGTTACCGCTTTGCTAATTCTCTAGCTAGATAAGCGACTGGACTAAGACTTTTAGGACCCCGCGATACCTACAGCCTGACGACTTTGGCTGTTGCGCATTTAACCAAATGTTACAATGAAACTTAATCCCTGAAGAGATGGGATTAAATGAAGGCAGTTTTGCCAGGATCACCCTGGGTGACCCTGGGAAACTAGCGTCGAAGAAATACTTGGCGATGACCAGGAAACACCTACGTTATCATTAGGATTTCTGACTGGCCACTGTCAACGAAGGAAGCATCCTGGCGATATGACCTGTCTGCCTTCCTGGAAAGGACAGCTCCTTGGTTGGACGTACAATGGGTCACATATGGCCTAAGTGCCGTGTGCCTAAAATCACCCTCCCCACTCTACAGATACATAAACAGATGAAGATGATAATTCTGATATATCCCTCATTGCAGAACAAAATATGTATATCATCGTAGCCTTCATACTTATCAACAACATTAATTGTTCCATATGATTGTAATCTTTGACCTGGTGGGAACAAATGTATGCCTAATGAAACATTAGTTAAGTCTTGGCGTTGGGCGTTAGCGGATCAAAAAATACATGCTACTTGAAAAAAGTGAGATGATACCTTCATTATTTTTAATAGCGATGGCTCTTGCTTAACTGATTTTACATTTGGGACTTTGTTACCTATGGAAGTTAGATGAAAAAATATTAGATATATTTATATGAAGGACTCCACCAATTTTATTTCTTGAAAAAAATTCCTAACTATTGTCCTCTGCCCATGAATTTTAAGAAAAGTACTGAGGTAGATTGAGTGGAGGTAATTTTAGTTTCCATGTAATAAATAAATGTGACTAGATGAAAATATACATACAGTGTGTTCAGAAATGGGATGGGGTGACCAAGATGGGAAACACTTCAATTTGTAGTTTTAGTGCAAAATGTCTTTCCTGATGGGAAATTTTGCTAGCTCTGAAACACTATGAAGTGAAATAAAATTCGAGTATTTCAAAACCTGCTTCATTTTATAGTCAGTGAGTGACGTTTACTTCAATAATTCAATAATTATTCGACATAGTCTCACCAATTCCAAAACATTTCTCCGCATTCTATTCTAGAAGAATATTCATCCACCGATCCTCTTATAAGCGGAGTCTAATTTGATCAGGTAATGAACCCACTCTCCAATCTACTCAAAGATACGGATTACGGCTATAAACTTAAAGCCAACAGGAACACTAGCTGCACTGTTTTCCACCTTTTATATATGGATGACATCAAAATATACGCATCCAACCAGCGTCAAATTCAACATTTACTCAATATCACTGAAAAATTCTCCAGTGATATCTAAATGGGATTTGGATTAGACAAGTGCAAAACCTTAAATATCGAGAAGGGCAAAATCGTTAACGGAGATGTGTTACTACACAATGGGAATATTATAACTGCCATGCAAAATGGCGAGATCTACAAATATCTAGGATTTTAGCAAGCTAAGCTACTAGACCAAAAGCAAGCGAAAATCAAAATCAGGAGTTAGTTCACTCAAAGGGTAACTACTTTATTGAAATCCCAGTTGAACGCAGGAAATCTGGCACGGCAATTAACACCTACGTCATACCGATCCTGACATACTCATTTGGAATTCTGAAGTGGACAAAGACAGAGCTGGAGGATATTCAAAGAACAATCCGTACCGTGCCAACAAACAACAGAGACGATACAACACATTACGTCGGGATGTTCAGCCTTAGCTAACATTGATTACCTACACAGGCACAATCAACTTTGCAACATCATCCATCAGAAGTTAGCCAACAAATTTGGATTAGTTAACACCTACACCCCATATTACAAGTACCATCCGAATTCGGTGCTAGAGAATGCTGATTTTCGACTATACTACGATAGGTCAATTATCACCGATAGACGGGTGACGAATAACCGGCCTGATATTGTAGTTGTGGATAAAAAACCTAACTCGGTTTATCTGGAGGATGTTGCTGTACCCAATAATAACAATATTCTGGACAAATACAACGAGCAAATTGCAAAATACACCGATCTTGCAATTTATGTAAGACAGATGTGGCATGCAGAGAAAATAGAGGTGGTACCGATCATCGTTTCATCTACGGGACTAATTCCAAAAACTCTACAAGACAGCCTTATCAAACTAGGTCTTCACAAAAATACATACATCGATCTGCAGAAGTCTGCCATTCTAAATACATGTCACACTGTCCGTAAATTTCTAAATATGTGACTTCCGAGCCTAATCCCATTTGCGTTTACACACGCTCGGGATAGGTGAACATTACCAGCAAGTGCTGAGCAAGTGCATACTTGGAATGATAATAATAATAATAATAAAAAATATTTATTGCGAAATAAATATATACACTTGCGAAGCCTATAATGCTTGTTTGCAATATATCTTACACCTTTGTTTCAAATGGAGGTTATCTAATTTAGGTATTGAAAAGTTGTCCAGTGAATTCCTACTATTATAATGGGGAATACCACTAATTTTCAAAAACAGCATAATTCAGTTAAATGTTTTCTTGGTCCATAGAGATTTGTGTTGATTATTTTCTAAATACGTTCAAAAGACTTCTGTTGAACAAACAGTATTATCTATTCCAATTACCCACGGCAGAAGACAATTACAAAATATATTCAATTAAACGAAAACTTTCATTAAGTGCTACGCTTGAGATTTCTATTTTTGTCTCCTCAGAGTGCTGCCTCTGATCGTATCTTAGTCGGAAGAGCCGAAGTGTTGAAGAAAACACGTAGCTAAGGTGTCTAAAAAGATAATGATTAATTTTCTGTCAAAAGTTGCGCGAGATATAAATCTTGGGAAAAGTTCGTGTGGTATGTTCTCTCTTTGAAATTATCTCTTTAAAAAGAGCCGTGAGGTTGAATTCCTGGAGACGAAGTTTGAAAATTTCTGGTGTGAGTGAAGTTTAAAAAGTTATTTATGTTACTGAAGGTGACGCTTTTGCGATTGTGCTAGCTGTAATTTGACACATGTGTATTTTATAAGATAAATATAATATCATTTGATTATTTCACTTTGCTGAAACAAGATCTCCTTTGCTCCTTGAAAAACAAATCTCTCATTTTGTTCAAATCACTTCCAAAACAAAAGGTCAAATATTTCAATAAAATAGTCTTAGCACTCTAGTGATATATACCGCTCCCCACAAAACGGAAAAAAACCCAACTCTTCACAATCTTTATGCTTTATGTTCATTATTTCTTTACGCATATACGCATATAGAGGAGCGGGACACCCCCAAACAGTCGTCTAAATTGGTATAGAGACGAAGAAAAACCAACCAACTCCGTTCTAGTCGCTAAAAACAGTCTATGTTTATATTTTCGAATGTGCTGAAGACGAATATAGCATTTATTTGTTCCTAAAATTGTGAAAACAAGGTAAAATAGTTATTTGTTTCACTAGGCATTAAATCTGCTTTTCTGCCGTGTGAAACATATAATTTTTTCTTCAAATTTGTTCCAATTCCACACAAAATCGACTTTTTCATATTTAAATTGCGTTTCATTAACAATATCCAAATAACTAAATTATTTTATCAAAGGTTACTATGTTTACCGCTGATGACGTTTGTTGAATATGTTTGTTTACTGTTTACTTTGTCATTGTCAATTTTGAAAAGTTGTCATGTTAGAAATGGATTTACTGCAAAGTGAGGATGAATTGATGCAATTAACACCACCTGAGATAAGAGACCAGGCGCGAGATGTGGAATTTATCCTTTTACCGGGAAAAAACAAGAACTGTATATGAACTCACATACAGCGGATTCATGGAATATAGACAGAAGATGAATATGGGATCTTTCTCTGAAAATGTGCTGATTGTCTATTTTTCCGATCTTTCAAAGAAAATGAAGCCTTCAACGTTATGGTCTACCTATTCGATGTTGAAAGCTACCCTGAACATAAAAAATAACATTGATTTGGCAAAATACCTGAAGTTACGGGCTTTTTTGAAACGCCAGTCATACGGTTCAAAGAGAAGAAATCGAGAAATTTTTATCAGATGCCCCAGTTGAACTGTATTAAAGAACTAATTTTCAATTTATATTTTAGGTTGTACTTATTGTTGCAGTCGCTGGGGCTTGTAAATGTGATGAGCTTTTGCAAATGAAAAATGCAAATGCAAAATGATATAAATGACATTGGCGACAAATTGCTAATTATGCTACCAAATACTAAGACCAAAAGATCAAAATCTTATGTAGTAACGGAATATTTAAGCGTTTACAGAAAATATGCAGCCTCCAGACCCTCGAATTTAAATAATCGGCGTGTCTTCTATAAGTATGCGAACGGTAAAGCACATCATCAATTCATTGGCATTCACAAATTCGGTAAAATGCCTGAAGAAATTGCTACTTTTCTGGGACTATCCCATGTGAAAGAGTATACAGGGCACTGCTTTCGCAGAGCTTCGGCCACGTTACTGGTGCATTCTGGTGGGGACATAACAATGTTGAAGCAACATGGAGGATGAAAGTCTTCCACTGTCGCGGAGGGCTATATTGAGGACTCGCTAGCTAATAAGTCGAACATCGGCAATAAAATATTTTCTGGCGTTTCCGGAGTATCAAGTGTGGATACTAAAGTTGTCAATTTTACTGGAAAGGAGGGAAGTGGACAGAGTTCAATTGTATTAAATAATGGTTCACAATTCACCATAAATATATCTAATAAATAAAAATTTCGTGTTGTAGTTTGTAGTTTTAATGCAATAAAACCAGTTTATTATCATCAGCATCATTTTGAGTTTTCTTAATGTCATTGTCAATTTTAATAACTAGTTTGATTTAAATTATTACTTGGAAGGTTGCATAGCAACGAACTTTTTCTGTACAACTTCTAAGCCTGCCAAGTATCATTAAAAGGCCGCTTTTTATGTCATTTGGAGAAAAATTGAGTTTTTAACAAAAAAGTCAATGATGTATTCTCCAACCAATTCTAGAGAAGATTTTTTGACAGCTCCAATAACCAATAAAATTTCCTTATTTTTTATCATAAGAACAATTTCACCCAATCATGTCAACATTACACTGATAACAGACCATGGGCTGTTTTCACGTTGCTATGGACACATACCTATTGATTTATTTCGATTTTGACGTTTCAAATATTTAATATTTGGAAATGTCACGATTTGGTTGTAATTCTATAATTGGTAAAAAATGTTCTATCCGAATAACCCTCGGACATTGATAATTGCTCAAAAATTTTATGACAACTTTCTCAAGCTTGTTGTTTGTAGTCAAAATGTAGGCAAAATTTTTTCGAACAATTATCAATGTCCTTGGGTTATTACTACTGATAATGAAACTGGTCCGAAATCCACAAAGAATCATTTCACATTTCAGCAATAAGTTGAAGAGAACTTTTTACGTAGGAAGGAAAGCTATTAATATGCAGTAAAAAAAATTAAGAGCGATTTTGAGATGAGCTCTCTCGCCGCGCGGCTATCTAGGTAGGCGCGCAGGACCTATGATATTTTCCATGCGCGTATCGTCTTCGGGATTATAGATAATTGTAGTTATCTTTAGTATTTTAATTTTGATAAATTCGATTTTATCAGAGATATTAAGTGATATCGATTGCTACTTTACGAAAGAAGATGAACATTCGACAGTGACATTTGAAGGGAAAAATTAAATATAAACTTAAGCATCATGTTTAATTTTCACGACTCTATCATTTCGGTTTGTACAGGAAGTTTTGCAAGAAAAAATATCGCAGCTCTGTGAATTAAATTGCTTGCAAGGGCGTTGAACACGGAAATTTTCCGGAGTAGAAACAAAAAAGGTAGAGCGTATCGCGGGACACACGGTAGGAACTTTGGTTCCTTTTAAGCAAAAATTATGTAATACATTTGACGTTATAGATAAGCAATTTTCATATTTCTCGGTGGTCGAGTAGTAAGCAAACTCACGCGGTAGACCCGGGTTCGATTCCCCGTGAAGAAGTTTTTTTTTATTGTTAATTTTATTTTTAAATAATTATTCTGCTTGATATTAATAACGACAACAGGTAGACGTTTGAAATATTTAGCAGAATATTCATTATTATAGATAATGGTACGGTACCCTTCATGAGGGAGTCCGACTGGCAACATCTACTTATAACAGCATCGTATATTTAAAAAGGGTAACCGTAGCATTATACAAATTGGACATTCTAGAACTGTACGTTTACCACAAAAAAATTAGTGGAAATTGAATGGTTAAATTTTAATTTGAAGTTATATTACAGTTTATAGAATTTTTTATTTTCTAGATTTTTTCTTAAGTGGGTTGTAGAAAAAATATGCTGTTCGACTCGTGTGGATTGTCCATATCGCACTTGAACGATCAAACTTCGTCCTCGTGCAATATGGCCATCATATCCACACTAGTTGCACAAACTACTATTTCTATCAAAATATGCCCTTTAACATTTAAAAACAACCTGCCAAATGTCAAATCAATGTATCCATCCATTTTAAAGTTATCGAATTAAAATATTCAAGTTTTCAAAATTTCAACACCCTATATTTCGAAAAGTAAATGTGCTAGACCCCTTAATCCTCATATCATTTTGTCCAATTTTACGAGAGGAATCTACATGCAAACGTTGTAATTACCCTTAACGTTCGAGATGCTTATACCATTTTTTGCGCGATCGTATTGAAATAAATTCCGAAAAAAATTCAAATTTCTTCGAAATGAACGAAATGTCAAAAGTGACATTTATACTTCTCGATCAGTTTAAAATATATTTCACATTTTGGTGAAATTGTTTATGCTATTTATTACTTTTTGACGTCTGAACGGTAAGTAAATCACTTACCGACGTGTTAAACTTAGAAACCAGTAAACACAACCTACCGTCCTGACAACCGATGCTGTAAATGAACAAAAAAGATCAATCGCGCAAAAAAATTATGGAAATAATAGTAAAAATGTATCCGAACAAATTCAAGTAGATCACCAGCACTGCCAATACCAGCTTTGCATAGAATTGTAATGTAGCATCGGTGGTTCAGTGGTAGAATGCTCGCCTGCTACGCGGGCGGCCCGGGTTCGATTCCCGGCCGAAGCATATGAATCGCTGCTACGTAAACGAGAGAGAGACTCAGGAGAGAGCACACGCACGCAAGCAAGGCACATAACGAAGCAACGTAGCATAATGGTCAGATCTTTCGCGTCGCAACCCCCGGTCGCTCAAACCTAACCTGACGTAAATAACTAAAGTTCCAAAAATACTTTGTAGAAGCTCCATAGCTGTGATACCTTCATATTTATTTCATTATCAATAAGCTATCCATAATTTGTGAGGTTATCTAATTTCATTACTGGATTAACCGTTTGGTTGCACCCATTTATTTGCCACAATGCTTTTAATTTATTATTATATGGTGCTTTAAGTCTAAAGAGTGCTGTGGCGGAGGTAGCTTAGCGATGGGAACGGTTTTTGCGATTGCAACGGTATCTCAAAATATTTCTTTTGATTGTTTCTTATCATCTTTCGTTCCAGTCTTCTAGTTCACTTTTTTTTTCTTTTTTTTAATATACAATCTTCACTTCCGTATAACAGGATATAATATGATTGTTTTGTATAGTCTGATATTTGTTGTTCTTGTTGATGATTTTGATTCTATTATGCTGCTGTTGGCATTCATTATCCTTTTGTCTATTTCCACATCTTCATCGCTTTTATTTGTCACTGTTACTACCAGATACTAAAAGGTACTTACTTTTTGGAACTTAGTTTTCACCATTGCTTGTTATACCTATTATCGTGTTTTCACCGGAATCAATTTATAAATATTTAGTTTCAATTTAGCTATAAATTTCACATGAAACATATTCAGTATTTTCAGAAAATTTCAAAGAATACAGGGTTGATGATTTGAAATAACATAGATCATTATTTCTGAAAAACGGCCATGTAAATAGTATAATACGATCGGCCGTGTTACAAAACTCTCACAAACCATAATTTAAAAAATTGTTTATGAAGTTATCTATATAATTAAGTCGTTTCATACTCACCTTGCATATTATATGAATATTATAATGGAAACTGACGACAGAGTTATTAAATGCTGGATTCTATTATATTTGTAGCATATTATCTATGTTTGTAGCTACTTCTCAACATCATTTATAGTGAAAAATTTTCGCAAAACAGTATGAGAGCACAAAAATTATCTACAACCAAACATAATATATATATATATATATATATATATATATATATATATCACAAAATTGCATTTGAATGATAATTTTTTACTGAATATGGTAACCAATCAAATTACTTAATTTCAAGTCATGTGTCAAATTTCATCCAATCACTGCTGTATTACAGCGATAATACCCTACATGTGGTGTTTTCAGTTTGGTGTTTACTTTTTATTAAAAATTAATTAAACGTCAAACTGACAACTGGATTAAAAATGTCGCTAAGATTTGGTATTGCATCTAACGACTCAATTAATTTACCAATTGTACTTTTCACAACTGTAGTTTTGTATAAAAATGAATAATATTTGTTTGATTATAACTAATAAATTATTAAACGTCATCAGATTGACAATCAATTTTTTTCATATCTACAAAGTGAAAAATTATCTTATCGAATACTCCTCGGGTCTTGATAAATACTCAAAATTTTGTCGTAGAGAATCCTTCAAGCGTGTTGCTCAAAGATAATAGCCCTCGGCCTGCGGCCTTGGGCTATTATCAAGCAACACGCTTTCAGCATTCTCTTTGTCAAAATTATCTCGGTATTATCAAGAACCTAGGGGTATTACTACTGAAAATAATCGTATTTTCTTACTGTGAATTCAGAACATCCTGTAATATAAAACAAATATTTTGAAATGCTGAATATGCCTCTCTATCCAATTGACTCACTGTTCAGCTGCAGGAACCTACACAATTATCCCTAAGGAAAAATATGGAAAACTTTTCCATTATGTTCGATAACAAAAAAAGTTTTCTCAAGGGAAGCGAAATCGGCAGAATTATCTTTGCAAACTTTATGATGTTTGCTTTTTGCAGTATTACAATGAAAAGAGTAAAACAAAAAATGAAAACCATAAAATGTCTGGTTAAAGTTGGAATTGCAGGAAATGGAACATTGTTAGATTACACAGCGGTACACTATTGGAAATAAACGATCAATAGGTGCAATTCTAATTGGTTATATTTATATACATAGTCAATTTGGTATTATTTCAAAACACATGACACAATTACCTAATATAAATCCAATTCCAGCTATAAAATATAAATGAAGGTCGAAGAATTGAAAAGTTTTATCAAATTGCTCGTAATATAATAAATTGTACAAGTACATAACGCCTCATTTATATCGGAAACGAATCGCACAATTTTCATAAATTTTGGTGTGCACGGGTTATATAATGCGGCTGATATTATAGTAGTATTTACATTGTTGTCAAATCAATGCTTTTTCCGGAATAATAATAAGTTAAGATATATCAAATGGATCACCCTGTATGTTTTTTGCCTTCCGAAATCCTTAAGATATACTGAATATTTCTCATGATATGTTTCCTACATTTAAATGCAATAATTTCGGAGTTATAGCAACATTTACATTATCTCCGTCGAAGTTGAAATAATACAAAAAGCAGGTGGGCTAGCTTTGAAATATTCCACCAGTGATATTTCCCATATTTCTATCGATTTCCATCAATCCAAGTATGAACTAATTTCATGTGTGAAATAAAATTTGAATTCGAAAAAGTTTCACAAACTTAACTCGAATCCTGTTTGGGTATCGAAATGCTTATTTTAATGCACTTGCGAAATTTTTAATTATTTGGGGTTAGAATCTCCGAAATTTGGTTTTGTCAGATAACTTTGTGTAGTTGTAGCAGCCCCTCTTTTAGTTTGATAACCTTTTTGAACCTTCCTAGTTACTCTTTGTAGTAACTAGCATAGTGATAATAGGTTATTTTTAGACGAGAATGACGACGCGAGAACGTTTTATATTTTTCAAATCTACATGGCAAATTTGAAGGAACTGCATCAAATGGTGCTAAATGATGTTGTGGAACTTGTGAAGGATGATTTTTTAGCGCCTTTCAGGCAAGATCCTTTCTTTTTCTGTAGCTAATTTTATCTATTCAATAAGGCGTGCTTGGTGACCTCTACAGTTCTTTTAAAAAACACTGAATACAATCCCGTTCATAACCACAAAAGTTGATAATTATATGTTGGATAGTTTTGAAGATAATCATTTGTCGTCATACTCTCTCGCCACCGTATATACCAAAACAACAATAAAAAGGAATAATTAACCAAAAAAATGTGAAGACAACCTCAAAAGACTGTAATTGAAATACTTGAATGACTGAAAGGTACTAATATTCGAATGAAAACCTGAGCCCGAAACAATGTTCAAATGAATGGAAAAACAAACCTCCTAATTGAATTTTCTTTTACCCTCACTTTCACTCCAGTTTTCTGCAAATATTTATTCAACTTCAAGCCTTATTGATATTAAAAATTCATTTATACAATTCCACCGTTCAATTTCTGTACTTCATCCTTTCTTTTTGGGCTGCAAGTCTTCCACAATTTCTCCTATTGTTGTTTCAGTCATTTGGGATTCAAAATGCTAAACCATAGAAGTGCCATGCGGTTTATTCAAAGGTGAAATGCTATTAAATATTATTCATGTTGAAGCTATTCCAATATTACTTTGTTTATTACTTGATATACACCAAGTTCTACATAGGTGAATAATAAAATATCTTGGTGTTTTGATGTATGTCAGATACCATTTTTGATTGAAGCATTTTTCTAAAAACTACAGTATTCAGTTAATGAATTTGGAAACAGTTAAGTACACGGACAGTAACATTAACAGGTTATGGGCCCAGCAGTGCGCATTTGTTAGAAACAATGTATATAACTATTGTTGTAAAGAGCATTCCTCAAGACTCAAATGGGAATTATTGAAGTTCAAATAGGCATCCTGAATAATTTAATTTGTTTAAATCTTCATTATATTTGAACTGACTTCAATACATATTCGTGACGCGTTTCGCTAACACAGTAGCTTTCTCAAACGAGTGGAGGTAGCATGAAAAATATTTAATCTATACAGTGCCTTAATACGGAATTTTACAAATATTGACCGAAGTATTATAATCTATTTACATGGAAAAAAAGTGTGGGATTAACTGAATTATTGAACCATTTTATCTGGAAATTCATTCACAAAAACAATCTTACCGGAACCTTTCTGGATTACAAGTTTAATAAGGAAGAATTGTTGATAGCCATTTGGTCGTTAAGAATATTATCTGAATATTTGTTTCTATTAATTTCAAGAGATTTTGAAACATAAATGATTTAAGTATTAAATAAATATAAATTTTATCACAGTTTTCATCACCTCATTTCAATTTATAAACTCCTGATTTGTTTAATTTTGAGGATTGAGATTTGTTGTTTTTGATGAATTTGGATTAATTGTAATCGGGCTTAGAGCAAATTTCAAGTCTAAGGTTTCTGAAAATGGTTTGATTTTTTAGGGAAGGTATAAGTTTTTAAATTGATATTTTTTGTTTTTATCGGAAGGAAATACTTGTTCCACTATGTTTCAGTATGTTTTTATTTATGATATGGTGAAACGTAAGTTACTTATTGTTGGGTGTCAAATGAAATGTAACTTTTACTTGGTGCTGAATGAAAAGTGATATGAAATTTATTGAAAAAAATATTTGTATTCAACAATGATTCTCAGGGGTGGTTTTCGCCGAACTTAAAAAAACAGAACTGTAGCTTGAAAGAAAAGGTAGTTAATAAAGTTGAGCGCAACGTGGTTTTTTTACTTTTTATAAAAAGAATAGGTTAACCCCGAAACTATGAATTAAGTTCTGTCCTGTTATTTAAGCATTCACTATAATATGATAACTTGAAGTGTGTGTCTATAAATTCAGTAGGAAGGAAGTTGAAATAAAATTCCACAAGTTAAGCAATAACAATAAATATGGATTTTATTAGTTTCTAATTTTAAAAATATAAAATTTATGTTAAATCTATTCTAAAAAAAATATTAACAATGTCAGTGGGTGAAGCCCTTAAGTTAACAAATTATAGGAAAAGAATTACAGTGGGTGAAGCCCTTTAGTTTTACAAATGATGAGAAATAAGAATTTTAGCTTGAAAGGTTGACCTTGGTAAAAACTTCTTTGTATATAAAGGTACTTATCTTAGAGGGAGTACTAACTTGGGAGCCTCCCTGCCTTCTTGGGTATTAGGCCAAAATAATATTCCCTCAGCAGTGGAGGTATGCCTCGGAGTCCATCCGTTCTTATGACACCATAAAATCGGTGTAAAGGTAGATACCAATTTCAAGATATTTATTTTAGATTTCTCTTTTTTTTTGTTGAAAAAAATCTATGTAGCCAACCGCTAAAATAATACAATATAAATTAAAATCAATATTACAATGATTACATCATCAACTCTCTGTAAAGTTAATTTATCTTTAAGAAAAAGTACATTTTTTTTGTTTTCTTAGAGCTCATGAAATTAGCTAAAGTCTTACTAATAAAATAACTTCACCAGAGAATTGTTCAAGAAAGGAAAAAAAATAGGAAAAATTGATCAAGAAAGGGAAGGAAATAATTTAGGGAATGTGAAGGTCACACGAGGTCACATGTCCTAAAATGTTGAATAAATTAGACAGATATTTTATACAAAATCCGTTATTAAAAAACACTAAAATTATTAGAATGGAAATATAGAATCTTACCTGTAGGAATATCATAAGTGAAAAAATAATCTGGATCTTTAAAATTTTATATGATATTAGCAGATATATCCCACAGCGGTTGAAATGCTCACGTCTGTTTTAATAGACAGCTTAGATCGGAAAGAAAGATGGCTGTTTTCGATTCACAGTTAACCACCTCCACTTAGAACGAGTTTTGCGATTCGACACCAAGTCCCTGGTTATACGATACGGCAAAGCAACCGGAAGAATAACAAAGGCGACTGTGAAACTTCACGTTTCAATGGGCACATTTGAATCAATTGAATTTTTACATTATTGGTTAAAATTCCAGTGAATCCGCTCCATTTATAGTTACCCTGAAAAAATTAAATCGATTGGATCAAAACAATCCAAGAAATTACGATGTAAAGTTAGCTCCGCCCCTTAAACGAAAGGCGCCAACGTGACGTCACATCAGCCGTTGAGCTCGGCAGTATCGAGGTTACAGGCATAGACTAGTGTGATAATCAATTTGTAGAAGGGCTTAGTACGCAAATCTAATCATCCGAAATGGTCTCGTTAGGAAGAGGTTTTTTGAAAGGCGATTCTGGCAATTTGCCGATGGTGGATGGTTATGAAGTATTTCTACACTATATCAGTTCATGTTATGCGTTCTTCTCATGTACTTGGATATAGCCGTTTTAAGGCTCAATTTCATTCAGATCTGCAAGAACGACTTTTGGTGATAACGCCATTGGTTATGTTCAAGTGAGACAAGACCAATCTTATTGCTTTATTAAAGCAAAGATCACTCCAGAACATGAAATTAAATCTAAAAATTATAACGTTTCGTCTAAAATTCATACGATTAAATATTGTGGGGAAGAAAATTTACGCCACGATTGTCCTGCGTCTGAGGGGGCCTGCAAGCATGCTGTGGCATTTTTAATGTGGCTACACCGAAGAACAGAGGATCCTTCTCCTACGGAAAAATCTTGCTACTGGAAAAAGTCTAACTTGGCTGCAGCATCAACAACGAGAAAATTCGTTAAAATTTTAGACTTTGGTAAAAGATCTTTCCCAAAAAATACGGACAAATCACTCCAGGATGAATATATCACAGAAGCAAAAAAAAATAACTAATAGGTACTTTAATGCATTATTATGTTTCGCCAAAATATTCATCGCTGTCTTTGAATTTCTTAATTTACCAGTTTAATAAAACCGACCTTTCAAAGAACCCAAGACTTTTTGTTCAAGTGGAATGAAGTCTGATTTACTTGAAGAAGTTGAACAGGAAACCAGAAATCAAAGTGGAAACGTCCTTTGGCAGGAAATGCGATATGGACGAATAACCGCTTCAAAAGCCTATGAATCACAAGGTGTGAAAAAAATGATGGAACATTAGTTGAAAATATATTTTTCCAGACCTCTGCTGTGACTCGAGGAATTAAGATAGAAAGCGATATATTAGCGGTACTATCGAAGAAAGCGTCCATAAAGTTCCAAAAAGCTGGAATTTTTCTGTTGAGTGAATTTCCTTTCATCGGTGCATCACCAGATGCCATAAGTAAGAAATTTGCTGTGGGAATAAAAAGCCCAATGAATGAAGACACATTTTCAATTTATAGGTATTGACAGCGATGGAAACATAAAAATGGAATTTATTTATCAAATGCATTTTCAAATGTTCCTAGCAAAAAAAAACAAAGCAATACCTATTTGCTGTAGCTCGACCGAATTTTAAAGCTGACAAATAAATAACTATAAAATATTGTGAGTTTGACCCCTTATTAGAAACAAATGTAGTACGTCGCATAGCTTTCTGCCAAAGTTTTCTAAACTCCAAATCGTTAGGTAACGAAATAAAAAGTTTTCAGGTGTTTTTACGGTTGTACTTTGACAATTCAGTACTATGCAATACTTGTATTTGCTCTTTTTGTCACTCATTTCATAATTTTAATTGATAAAAAACAAACATAAACGACAACTAACATGCAGAATTCGCCGAAAATACCGAATTAAACCAACATTCACACGTAAGCCGCAGCTGCCAGGCTCGTCGCCATTAGGCTGATTTGACGTCACAGCTTGGACACGCCCCGTTTCAAATTTGCAGTATTTAACACTGAATTTGAGGGTGAAATCGGTTGGATAAAATTGTGATTTTTTGGCAATTGTCTTTCCGAATAGGGAACTAAAATAAAAAAATGATCGAAAATGGCCCCATTGTCTATTGAATTATTATAAACTGTTATTTATTTTATGATATTCAGTTCTTTGTTGTAATTGTCAGTATTTAATGGAATTGTTAAAAGTCTAAATATATATATATCATACTATTGCAACTGGTGTTATAGGAGGTAAATTGTCCAGACCAGTTCCCGTATCTTCTGCTGAAGAACGCATATGGAGTATGATGAGAAGGATGATAATTTTACCGAAGCAGATACTAGTTCATTACTGGAACTCACGACTGATATGACTGGAAAAGCTCTTCAAAAAAGTGGTTAGATTTACTACAGCGAAAGATGTTTGGCTAGAACGGCACAGATTGTTTGATGGTAAAACAAAAGAAAAAATTCCAGTTATAAACTACAATAAGGTGATTGGATTACAACACATACTTTAAAAAGAAATCGCCAAAGAACTAACCTCTTATGAATTATTGTTGTGTGATTTAACTGAAGTACTGTTAATCTGTCAGATACTTGATACACGACCAGAAAAATATTTTTCATTTCTCTAGCTGAATGCTAATGCTGACATCCGATAGAACAGTAGACAATTATACCAACCAGCTATGTGCCTATGAAAAAACATTAACTAATAAAACGGAGAGTAGAAATTAGGAGACTTCAATTACAGGAAAAAGTAACATTGAAAAGGTTTTGGGTTTTAGATTTAAAAGTTCCGTTAGATGGTGGAACATGCGAAGGCTGTATTTAAGGAAAATTTGAAACTAGACTAGAGAATGTGCTAAAGCACCTGGGGAGCTCATTTACTCGGATGTATGTGTACCTTCCGTAAGCTCAATATCAGAAAATCGCTATTTTGCACTTTTCAAGGACTATTTTAGTGAATTCAGATATTTTTATTTTATGAAATAAAAATCTGAAGTTGCAGAGAAACTGAAAATGTTGTTGAATGAATTGGGAATAGCGAGACAACTAATAAAAGAGCTACTTCTCGATAATGGAGGTGAATTTACCAGTAGTATTTTCCGACAAATTTTACAAAAGAATGGAATTGAGCATAGATTGGTCATGATATACACACTAGAACAAAATGGGTGTCCAAAAAAGTATAATTGAGCTATTTGTTGAAACTGCAAGATCAATCATGTATACCAGAAACAATTTGCCGAAAATGTTATGAGCTGAGATGATAAATACTGCTGCATATATTTTGGATTAAACAGGTACTTCTGGTGTGAATGAAATATTTTCCTATCAATCTAGGACATGAGAACATTAGAGAGTTATAGGGTCTACCTGTTACGTACATATTCCCGAACAATGTCGAAAGAGAATGAGCAAAAAAGCGGTAAAAGTAGTTTTAATTGGTGACGACGATGATGATGAATATATTATATAGTGTAAAGAAAACCAACAACTCATAAGATCCAGAGCTTAACATCAGATATCTGATTCTAGATATGGCTGAGCAGGCACAAAGTATATATCTAGTATAGTGTTTCACTAATTTTTAGACAAAGCGGGAACGTTGGATCTTCCTGAATTTCAAAGTCTTACCATATAATGATTTGGACAACAAAGACCTGTTGAAAGACCTATTGGACAATTGCCATAGTGTAACACTTTTATGAAAGAAGAACAAAAACTTGTATCGTTTTCCACAGTAATATTATATTGGTTCTATCGCAACATTTTTATCCAAATAGCCACTAGCCTAGGTAGCAAAAGCTATAAATCACCCTGTGTGGGTAATAACTTATTCCATTCACCAATTGAGAAGTATAAGAATACGAAATTCTTTGAATAAATCAAATATAAATTAAAATTCTCAGCACACTGGTGGCATTTCTTCTCTATATCCCCTATATCTAGAAACAACTTATTTTTCGCTAATATTATCCCTACTTCGTGTACTCAGATCCAGTATAAGTGAAGAATAGTGTTTGGTGACCATGATCACTTCAGGATCATACATTTTCAATTAGGCTCGCCAGCCTATCCATTAGTTTGAAAACTGTGTAAAGTCTTTCTAATGTTAATTTGATGACCCATATTTTTAATACCTTCGAAGGAAAAAGCCGCCCAATGATGTGCATAAATTTTTTTCATAGATTTGAATATTGTGAAATAATGTTTTTCAAATGTAATTCAAATTCATAGTGGATTAAAAAAACTGCATAAAATTTGTAATAAAGTTGGTACTATATTGTCCTCCTAAAACCCGTAAACAATCGATTAATAACATGTTTCAAATGGTCTCCAAAATGCCATTCTAATTAATTAGTAATTACAAATACATTATATTCATAAAACTCACCGTAACGTCTACGAACAAATAAATATTAGGTAGGTATATTGATATCAATTCACTCAATTCCACGAACAAATAATAAATATTATATTGATATCAATTCACTCAAGTCCACGAACGAATAAATATTATATTGATATCAATTCACTAAACTCACCCGAACAACTACTATTATTTTAAATATTTCTATCAAACAAAACTGTCTTAGCAGGCTTACCACCCTAAAACATAAAATTTTTTATGTTACGGTGGTCCGCCTGAGTAAGTGACCCGTTACTCCGTTATATTACAAACAATAATGTACTGGATTACTGGACACCTGCAACTAGTTCATCTGCGTTGCCAGATATACAAAATTTTCTTAAATATAATGGGCATACATGAAGTTGTTTTAATAAATTTCTCTTTTAACAGCAATTTCGAGCGCCTTTTCTTAATGCTTACCAATAAATGTATATTATGTATTTTTTAAAAATATTTACAAACTAGCTTTCTGAGAACATGACAAGCTAACAGTTTACTGAAGTGATGGAAAACCTTTGTAAAGTGAGCCCAACAATTTTAGAAAATATATCTGACAAATTGTTTTATTTTATGGTCATCACACTGACAATAGAAATACTTTACTAATTGAACCCAAAGTTCATAGGTTGGGGGCACACATTAGACGTTAATCGAATGAAAAAATTTTTACCATTGATGATTCTGAAAAATTATGTGGAAGGAACTTTTTTTGCTTAGAAATACGTATGGTTCAAATATTACGAGACAAAATTTTTTTTCGTAAAAACTCCACGAACAGTTTTTTCTATAGTTATAATCTAATCAATGGAGGTTGCCAACCCAGAAAAAATTCATAGTTTTCTACCACCAGGAAAAATAAATTGAATGACCTTGTAATTTTGGCCTATCCTGAAAGAGAAAAAACTCTAAATTTTGGCAGAGCACACTCCATTGAAGGGTTTAACAGCTAATATTTTCATTTTTATCTTAATCAACAAGTGCCCATGACAAACGATTATGTTTTATTTGGGTATAATTTTGTAGTTTTTTTGTGTTTTCAGCAAAATGGCAGTCGCAACTGCTAGTAAAGGTAATCAAGCTGTTAGAGTAATGATGTCAAATGCTAAAGTAAATACGTGGTTGTCTAGAAATGGATTATGTGAATTACTCTCTATAAGTATCATGTTTAGCTGTGTAAATGTCTAGGTATTGAGATACGAAGATCTTCTTGTTGTGATTTGAACCTAAAGGTCTGGGTCCAATTACCAACAGTGTTGCCTTAAGGGAGAAAACGCAAGATATTAAATTTAAATTATAGTAACCGTATCTTCATCTACGAGATCGTGGCAGTAACGCGCAAGTACTAACCCTCTGTTAGGGATGAATCATTACTAGGTGCTTAGCAGAGGAGTGAGATGGCAGACGGGCACGCGATGCTATCTGCGCGATAGACTGGAAGATCCGCCATTGTGCATGATGTTGGAAAAGGAAATGGTGTGTGGTGGTACCTGGTTCTATAGCAACTACTTTCTTATAATAATATGGAATAAGGTGTAAGACGATAATGAATTGCTCCACCCAATAAGGGTAAATGAGAGCCTCTAGAGGTTACTCTCATCAGGTGTATATTATATCTAACCATTAGTGTAGGAATACATAAACACCGACTAGTAGTGGGAGTCTCAGGGTATCGGTTATAGCAATGGCGACAACGTGCAATTTTATGTGTATTTTTATGCCACAATAAAGTGTTAGTAACCCAATTAATTTTATTAATTTCCAGCTATCGAAGGTCTCCTTGCTGGCCACACAAGGGTGTTAGCCTCCGATCATGGTGGATACCAAAAAATGGTTGAATCTCGCCACTTATTGAGAAAGTTCAAGTTAGCAATCAATAGGCATGACGACAGTATCAAAAAATCGTCGATATAATGGTTTTAGGGGAAAGTTCATATCAAAAAAATTCAAAACACTGCTTTAGTTTTATTTAAAAGATTCAGATTATTAACATTTTCAATAAAATAAAACATAAAAATACTGCAATCGGCCCTTTTTGACTGAAACACCAATCACAGCGCATGACGTCACGCTTAGGTAAACACCGCTGTCGGTCAATACTCAATACACTCATTTTCTGTGTTTTGTTGTAGTAAATACTACTGATTACGCATTTGGATTGATCTTTTATTATTTTACGTGTGATTTATCGTCTCCACTCTACTATAACAATAAAACCAAGCTCTGTTAAGGCAAATAGCTCAAATTTGCACAGGATTGATATAATGATGTTGGGCGATTTCCTCGCAACAAATCAAGAATTTTGCTCGTCTCAGTTTAGAAACGTGAAAGCTTCCTTGTAAGTGAATTTTGTATATATCTTCACCCTGGATACAACCAACTTAGATATAATCAAACATGTTTTAAGCTCATGCGAGTTTATTTAACTTTCATAGGTTGACATATAAATTTATGGGGCATACATCGTGGTTTCATACGTACTCGTGATACTGACCTCATCACATGATACTGCATTTAATTTTCCATATCATCTGGCAACTGCAAAAAGTAAAGTAAACCATTAAAATTGATAATAAGAATTATGGACAAGACCAAAACAAACATAACCTCAATAAATTAGATATTTCATAGCCTCAATATTTCAACTATTTCACGTCAAGTAAACGTTTTGAGTTTGAGAAATATGAATATAATAGGATAACAGGTTCTGGTAGACTTCGCGACCCTCGGAATTTTATGTTAATTTGTTTGAAAGCTTACCTTAAATAAAGCAGATTAAAACAAAAATTTCGCTGGATCATCCAGTAATTACTTCAAAAATCACGATTTTAGTTCAAAAAATTGTACTTTTTCAACACCAATTCATGCTATTTCACGATAAATATTTTCACTTTAAACAGTAAAGGTTATTATCCTGAACTAAATGTCAGTCTGTTTCACACAACAAACCGGAAGAAAAAACTTAAATTTTGCCAATTTTTAGAAATATTCGTGAGCATTAATATTTTCGTTTGACACTTAAACTTATAAAATTACTCACTAAATTCTTATGTCAGAGCTTATGTCTAGATATCATAGGTTCACAAATTAGGATCAGTTGATACTTCCTAACGGCGTTGTCAAATGGTCTTAATTTTCTTTCAGCTGAATACATTGTAATAGATTACATGAATATATCACAATATAAAATTATTTGCATTTATAACCATGAAAATTTATATAATAGTTAGGTTAACAATTTTTTTCTTATTCTCTTGCTCCGTATTTAATGATATTTTAGTTACACTTTGATCTGTGTCAGTTGGTGGGGAAGCGGTATGTGTTGAATTATGATAAATTTTTTTTGCTCTAGTAGAAATCCCATGAGGTCAGTCAATTTGAGGTGAAGAGATGTATCCCCTTCCCCTTCTCGAAAAGTGTGTAATTTGTATTTCACTTCACATGGATGCGCGCCGGGTCGACGTTTCGCAATTCGCGCGCGCGAATTGTGTTGTATGTGTTGAATTATGATAAATTTTTTTTGCTCTAGTAGAAATCCC
>CAJUYH010002876.1:0-36513 GCA_910591685.1 Galerucella tenella
ATACACAACGAATTCTAATTTCAGGTGGTGTGCAGTCCGAAGAAATGCATTCTTCTCAAGGTTCTTCCCGAGGTTCTTCCATTCAAAATAAGTGTGATTAAAATTTTGAATATAACAGAAATTAGGTTCACTAAGTCTGACACTTCTGTCAAATTTACTGTCAGCACAAAAGTTTATAGAACAAACGACTAAATTCAAGGCAACTAGATACCTAATAATTACGTAGCTCAAACAGAGTGTTTAAATGAAAACTCCATTTAAAAAGCATTGGTCATTTACGCACGCTTTTCAACATATGTATAATGTATGATTTCACACATTTTTTTTGGTTCGTAAATGCCTAATTTTAAAGGTGGTCGTAGATAATCTTTTTTACAAGTATAACTAATATTAATATACAGTGCTATTCAAAAGTCCCCTCCCCCCTCGTATCTTTTGAACGGCTACACTTGCATTAATAAAATTTGGAGGGTGAAAATAAAGTGTTGTAAACTTCTCTACGAATGGTAACAGTTGACGTAATAGTAATAGATGACGTCACAGTGCCACTCTGGCCAATAATTTTAAATAGGACCTTATGGCAAGTGATATCTCGTTTGAAAGGCATTGACATTAGCTACATAGCCATATTAATTTTGTTTGGGTTTAAACTAATTTTGACGGACAAATTAAATAAATACCTAAATTATTAATATTATTTGAAAAAATTTAATTAATCAAATATCAACAATGGATTCTTATAGCAGGTGTTCGTAATGGTGTTCGTAATGTAATGTCTACTTCCAGACAGTAATACAACCTATTAGTAAACTCTTGTCGTACTCGTTCAAACGTGTCAGCTGAAATTGCATTGCATTCTTCAATAATTCTTTTTTTCAAAACGCGAATGCTATCTGGTGCCGTAGTATAAACCATGGATTTCAAGTACCCCCATAGAAAAAAATCTAATGGTGTAATATCTGGTGACCGAGGTGGCCATTCTATAGGACCTCGCCGGCCGATCCATCTAACTCGATATTTTCCATCCAGGTAACGTCTTACTGCACTATAATAATGTGCAGGAGCACCATATTGTTGAGATGTTATTTCCAGATGGCCGAATTCATCTGGATTATCTTCCAGAATTTCAAGAATTAACGGCTCAATTGCATTTTGTAACATCTCCAGATACACTTCACCGATTAAATTTGAGTTTAGGAAAACAGGACCAACTATGTGGTTTCCCAAAATAATTGCCCAAACATTGACTTTCTTCTGGAAATTGGGTTCACGAAAGGTGTGAGGATTTGTGTCACTCCAATACCTTACATTTTGTGTATTCACATTTCCATTGAGGCAAAAAGTACTTTTGTCACTAAAACAAATTGTTTTTGTGTAATGTGGGTTTTGACTAATTTTATTTGTCATACATTCACAGAATTCAAGTCTTCTGTCGGGGTCGTCATCCGAAAGGTGGTGCACCATTTTTAACTTGTATGGATAAAATTTATTTTTAGCCAACACTCTCTGTACTGTACTTTTACTTATTTCACAGATAGGGGCAACCTTAGTTGAAGAGGAAGTAGGGTTTACTGCCATTTCAGCAACTATATCAATTTTTTTATCATCACTAAATGTTGGTCGACCAGATCGTTTGGCATCTTGAACACTACCTGTTGCTTCAAACTTGTGAAGCTCCCTCAAATAAGTTCTCGAGATAGGGCGATCTGGGTATCTCTCATTAAATAAACGTTCCGCTCCATGGAGATCCTTTCTAGATTCACCAATTATTAAGATAGCTGCTACTTTGTCGGCTTGAGTACGTACCATTTTGCCTCTGTAAATAACTCTTAAACGTCTCGTTAAGCAATAATAAAATTAAATATTTACGCTATTTAGAAAGTTTGCAAAGCAACAAATACTATTAAATTAAAAACGTTAATTTTTTTGACAACTAACCAGAGGCGGACTGAAAAATCTTTAATATTTAAATGTGAAATAGTAATTTTGGTATTTATTTAATTTATCCGTCAAAATTAGTTTATACCCAAACAAAATTAATATGGCTATGTAGCCAATGTCAATGCCTTTCAAACGAGATATCACTTGCCATAAGGTCCTATTTAAAATTTTTGGCCAGAGTGGCACTGTGACGTCATCTATTACTATTACGTCACCTGTTACCATTCGTAGAGAAGTTTATTTTCACCCTGTAAATTTTATTAATGTAAGTGTAGCCGTTCAAAAGATACGAGGGAGTGAGGGGACTTTTGAATAGCACTGTATGTCACTAATTACACCTGAAGTAGATATAACTTCTTTGTAAATGAAAAATTAAAAACACCTAAAGTGAAATGTATCTTTTATTATTTGTAAGCAGCATTATTCTTTTACAAACGCCATCGATATTGGTTTATTGAATCGAACACCTTCATCCACGTATACTTCTACTTTTAAAAACTTACATGATCACTTTCATTAATTACTGCTGTATAAAGGCAGTTGAGGATATCGATTTTCTTTTATATAACTTTCCTCGAGTCAACCATTTTCTTCTTGATAAAAGTATGTCAACGAAATATTACGTAATGGTTAAGGTGACATAGACATTCTTTTTCGACGAGGATATTTAGACGGTCTCTTGAAACAAAGGATTTTTGAAAACAACTGAGCTTGGAGGTTTGTAATTTGCTCAAAATGGAAAATAATGGTAGTTTGAACAGAAAAAGAAGTGGATGTGATTAAGGACGAAGTTCCGAGACCGATACGAACATTTTTATACTTGATCGATAGTGACGCGAAACAAAAATACCACAAAAGTAAAATTTATCAGAATATACAGTGAAAATTGAATAGAATGGAAAAACTGTCATGGAATTCAACTCCAATTCATAGAATATACAGATCGCGAAAAGTTTATTCGAGACATACGATTTATACAAGTAGGTACGACAGGGAAAAAAGGGATTAACTATACTACTACTAGAGATACTAGAGATAAGAATAATAATTATTCTTCTACCGCGTTATGCAATAAGGAACCAACCGAAATTTAGAGAAAAATGAGATAATTCCAAGAAGTGAACCTAGATATGCATATCTATCGATTTGCAATATAGATCCAAAGAGTTCTGATCCTAGAGCCATCTGTTGGACCATAGTGTTATATTGCGAAAATGAGAATTTTCGATTTACAGTTTACTATAAAGATCCAAACCTACTAGGATTCTTTTCGCAGAAATCTGTAACCTTTTTTAACACATCTTCAATCCAAAGCTATTTGGTTCCTTCTTGCGAATTCGGCAAGCTATTCTGTTATGTTTCGTTTAACCGACAAACCTATTATTGCTCTTGAATATTTCAAGATGCTTGAAAAAGTAGTGTCTCAAAGAGTTCAAAAGATAATGAAAAACAGAATAAGATATATTCCCCACAAGATTACATTGACATCATGAAAAATAGTAAAAGAAAATGACCCTTCAACGTAACTAAAATGGAAAAAGTTGACTTTGTCAGCACTAGGAATTTAGAGAAAGATATAGTTAACAGAAAAAAATATTGTGTTTCTGAAAAAGTCAATTGGCTACACATTAAGGAAATTAAGCTCCTCAAAGAAAAGAGATATAACATTTTCATGAAAACAGACCATAGAGTTGAGAACGAATATAAAGAGATTAATATTAGAAAAGAAAAAGGAACACAGTTTTCCGAAAAGCTTTCTCAGTTGCTAGAACCACTATGTCCAAACGGCAAACATATAGCCGAACCAAAACTGAAAGATATTCAGAGCTATTTATTCCTAATTCCTGCAGCAGATCACGCTTTTTATTCTAATCTTAGCGGAGGCCAAAATATAGAAGAAGACAGACGGATATAATGGTGACTTGGACTTTGAGTTACTAGACGACTAATACCTACCGCTGATTCAATTATTGAACATTAGGGAACCAACTGTTTTTTCTGTTCACGGACATGCTTGTAGAGCGATTTTTTCTTTGAATGCCATGAAACTTCTTTTCATAGTGGGTTTTATTTATATAAAATGGTGATTTGGATCTTACACCATATAAGTTATAATATGTTTTCCATTAAACAATATGGAACCAACTGTTTTTTCTTATATTTACAGTACTTTTAAAAAGTTTCTTTTTTTCAGAATACTTCTTTCATTTATAAATACTACATATGTATTGTATTCATTCATTTCCTATGTGTTTTACTAATGAAAATTTGAAATTCAAAATTTAAAACGTTTTTGCCGTTTTTCTCGAAACCTTCGAATAGCTGGTTGGTCCCTTTTATTGCATAACTGCGAACTGCGAATAATTATTATTGTTCGCAGTCAGCGTTGGGCGTGTGTTCAGTTCCAGCTACAAATCTGATATGAAACCAGACTTTCCAGCTTAGAATGTTTGGTACTTTCTAATAAGGAATAAATAACTTATTTAGCTCGTGTTTGACAGTTTTGTACAGGAATCCCTATGCCGCAATTTATAAATAACACAGTTTATGTGTTAAGCGGGCCGAAGAACTACTAAATATTAGTAGGAATTACAGTTTATCTAACAGGTCTTGCACCAGTTAAAGATCACTTGCATGAAATGGGGCTCTATAGCTGGAATCTCAGCTACAGACTCTGTGTCATCGAAGCATGACTATGAGACACTGGATTCAAGTGAATACTTTTCTGGGAAGCCAATATTCACCTTGAAACATACAGCACACATCAAAGGGATCTATATCGTCCATTCGATTCTATGGGGGTATCTAGGTGGATCTAGTGAGAGAAAATCGACATTGATAATATTAATGACTTTTGAAAAATAAGTGAGATCAACACAAATAAGAATAAAATAATATAGTTCAAGCAAAAATTTGAACAAAATACAATCTGCAATAAATGAAATTGGAAATAACTCTTACAGATAAGTACATTTGGCTACAGCGGTTAAAATGGGGGGCACTTAATACACGCCCATCGCTGACTGCGCAAAATTATTCTTCCCCCTCTTTCAAGTAGTTTTTTAATAGTTACCTTGTCGTATTTGTGTAAATCGTATGGCACGAATAGATTTTTCGCAATCTGTATATCCTTATATTTGGTAATTTATTTCTTCAAATTATATCTGTCGTCCTGAATAATCCTCTGAAATAAAAATTTGGATTGTCAATTTGCTTCTAAATCCTTCCCAATCTTTCTTTTTCCAAAATGGTAAGTAGCTTTTTCCTTTTTCAATACCGTCATGTAACTGTTTAGTTGGATGTCCTGCAAGGTCACTTGCAATATTCGTTTTCAACTTCTTCCTCATTAAACAGCGAAGGGCGACGTTTTTTCAATCAGCCAATCCATATCTTAGTAACCTTGCTATCCAAGGAACGTTATTATTTTTATTTATTCAAAAATGCTAGAGGCTCAGGTTACATATATAGGTATAAGATAACAGTATAATAAGCCAACTGGCTGCAGTGCTTCTGACATGAGAAGCCATCCAAAGAGATTGCAGAAATGTGTCCTAATTAAAGTGAGCCTCCTACCCTGGGGTATATAAGATTATCTTCAGCATTATGATTATCTGAAGTGTTCCGGTCTAATTAACCTTATTCTCTGTTTCAGAGGATAGTGAGATACATAGTGCTGTATAAATGAGCCCTACATAGGGTAAGATTCCCACAATTGCGTTTTCTACATACTTATTCATCCTCAAATTGTACATAAACTATTTATTTTATCCATAAATTCTTTAACAATAATGTGACATTATTTGGTTGCTACTTGTGACATGGCCTGTGGCCAATGATGACTCGATGTTTAGACAGGCCACGATCCTTTTTTGGCCATGACAACTGCGAGCAAAAGAATTTATAATTCACGTTATTTTCAATTAGTTCAAAAATACTGAACATAACCCTTTCGACACACACTCTCAATTTAGTTACTTTTAGTGGTGTACTTGAGGTTTCCTAAAATGGTACTTCTAGTTTAAAAACAAGGTATAGTCACATATTATAAAGAGAACAGATACGAAAGCTTGACAGAGAACAGTAAAAAGAGAGAGAGATGGGTGGACATACCCATTTAAATGCCCATCGTCTTATGTCGACTCCGTTCGGGCTGCTTCGCGACATTTGTCAACAGGGTTGTCAATTTGCATAATATTTCCTTCAATTTACGATCATAGGTCAAATATTTTATAAGCATTTTTTTAAGTGTGATAGTTATACAGATACAAATATTCGATAATTACTTGTTTTAAATCAATTTTATTAACATTGAAAGAATTATACAATTAAAAAGAATAAAAAGAATACAATGTATAAAAATCATACCATAAATATATACTTTTTTCACAAACCACATCCTTGGCAACCATGCACAATAACGGTGACGGCTAACCTAACCTAACATAATCAAAACGTCAAAACATGCTCAAAATCACTTGTAATCTGTTCCCAAAATTCATAACGCCATTTTTGTTTGCTTCATTGTTTGAAGGTGCTCAATCGGCGATATTAATTGTGTTATTTGACTAATCGATTGTGCGTTGTGGTAATATTAACTAAAAAAATATAGTGGTATAGATTATTATTCTTATAAAATGGATTAACATCACGGCGAAGTGTATTGTTCATACAGAGACCGTCCAAATAAATTTTATTCGGAAAGAAAAATGAAGTTCTTTCGATTTCCAAGGGATGAGAGTATTTAATTTAATATCCCGGCCTATGATAAAAGAAATTTTAATGTTTTTGATATTAACTTTGGTGCTACAAATTATTATCATAAGTGTATATTGTATGCCCTTTGATAATTAATAAATTAAGAATTATTTGTACTTCAAAATTTGGTTGATTCTTGTAATTATTTGTGTTATCTAAAAATGTATTTATTAATTAATCTCCCAAGAGTAATGACTATTTATAACAAATCATAGGAATGTACATATAGGTATTTAATAAATACATAAATATAATATATTCCATTATGATTATTGTTTCAATTCATGGCGCAGTCTTGAAGATTTAGTGGAAACTTCCAAAAAAACTAGATCCGGCACTGGACATTGTTATTGTCCCCGAGTCAACACTGCAATTTGGTAAGAAATTCAGAAAATATTTTAAACTGGCAACATCGCGGCCATACCGAGTTAAAGGTCCAAGGTCATTGACGACGGAGCTGAAAATCGTTTGAGGTTTTACCGGGATTCATATCTGTTCTCTTTATAATCTGTGGTATAGTATCGGTCGGCTCATCAGGTGTTGAAACTGACATCTTCAATGCAGGTTATATGAAATTTAGTTTGTTTTATAATGTAGGTGAGAAATTAGTTTGTTTCTAGTCCTAGTAGATGGAAAAGATAGGCTCTAGACTATAATCATACTTTTAGCACACAAGTGCTGACACCATGAAAAGATTTGTTTAACGGCGTTTATGGGGTACTTATGGGGTATAAAGACTGTGAAAGAATACCAAATTGTCACATTTGTCAAGCTGGTTAAATAGAAAAATAGTAATATACCAACCAAGCATTTATAAAAAACAACTTACCTATTTTCTGAGCTAGATGCTTCTAAAAGTTGAGGGGTGGAGGAGGCCTTAGGACGTCTGCCCGAAGTACTGCCCACCGGAGACCTGCGACGGTTGTTCTCGTGCAGCGGCTAAGACAACAATAACCATTTTTAGTAATATTTAACCATTCAACATACGTTTAACGAATGATTTTGCAAATATTCATCAAATCAAATATATGGTGAATTAAAACTTATTTTCAATAGGTATCGAAAATATATTATTCTGATGCTTTACAAAGTTTTGAAAAACATTGAAACAACTACTTCCCGTGCTATACGCACCGAAGGACATTGAATTGCGCTTCTTAGTCAAACGGGGTCGATATGATCTACAAGATTTAACACACCATTCTGAATTGCAATTAGAAGGGAAAACATAACTTACAGACCAGTTTCGGAGTATTTTCGCCTTCATCAGTAAAAGGTATATGTTTTCCGCCAAAGATCTTTAATCCCGGAATGAAAAACACAATAAAAATAAATGTTTAAGTTGTGACAATAGCAACATCTTCAACTATCTGATAATGATAATTTATAATATGTTCTGGAAATAACAATACTACAAAAATATAAGAAAATAAAAAATTCTGTAGAGCAGTATGTAGTAGGTATTAAATTAAACCAACGTTCCGAACAGATATTTTTATTTTTTTGGATTAGGTGTAATGAACAGGTGCTAATAGTTCCGATATACTTTCTTTAGGGTAATCTTTCTCCTATTTGCCTTCAAAACCCTATAATGGATTTTCTATCAAACCCGTTCTTTTCTATATTCTTTTATATCTTCTATAGCTTATTATTTCCCATCGATTAGTCACTAATATTGTGGTAATTTGTGCAAGGTAATACACTTTTTGTCAAGTGATGCAATCGGTACGATTTAGGTCCAAAACAGGAAATCGTTCACAATAACCTAGATAGCAACCGCACACGCACCAAACTTTGACTCGCCACTACGACCAAGCACTAGTTGCTAGTAGCGCCGCACGAGCGCTGTAGTCACTTTATTTCTAATTAAAATTAAGGTGTTACGATTTAGGAGGCGGTACGACTTAGGCGACTCTCCTTTATGTAATCGATGAATATTCGAATACTTCCAATCGATTAAAAGTCGATTGTTTCCAATCGATCAACAATCGATTATTATCAATTGATTAATAAACCATTATTTTTGTTCGATCATTATTAATCAATTTTAATCGATTATCATTAAGTTGTAGTTGTAGAGTAGTAGATGAATTATTTCGTTACAAAATTCTGTCCTTGGTTTTTTCTACAATCTATCGATTAGTTTAAAATCTTTCCAGCATTTTTTTTCAGTTTAAATTGGACGTGTGTAACTGTAAGGTATATCTCCTAATCGATTATCAACAATCGATTATTATACTATTATATTATCAACCTTTGTGTAAAATTTAAACCCGAGACATCGATATATGGCGGCATTACAGTTTTCTCTAGCCAATGAAACGCTGCTTCGTAAACACATAACGCAGCAACGTAACGGTCAGATCTTTTGCGCCGCGACCCCGGTCGCTCCAACCTAACGTAAAGAACTAAAGTTCTTAAATTTCTAAAACAGATCAATCTTGCAAAAAATTATGGAAATAATAGTAAAAAATTTATCCGAATAAATTCAAGTATATCACCAGCACTGAGATTACCAGCTTTGCATAGAATTTTAATGTAGCATCGGTGGTTCAGTGGTAGAATGCTTGCCTGCCACGCGGGCGGCCCGGGTTCGATTCCCGGCCGAAGCATATGAATCGCTGCTTCTTAAACGAGAGAGAGAGAGGCTCATAACGCAGCAATGTAACGTAACGTTACGGTCAGATCTTTTGCGAATTACCCCCTGTCGCTTCGCTCCAGCCTAACGTAAAGAACTAAACTAAGTTCTAAAAACTTCACTGGTAAAAGACTTTTAGGTGATTATCTTTATAGCTGAGTACACATGACTAGAAAGTCAAGAAAACATATTTGTATTCTGTGTAAATTTTAATTTTTAAAAAATCGCAGAGCGCTTTCGGCTGTTAAGCCATCTTCAGTGCTTACCTGCAAGTAAGTAATAAAAGTTGGAAAATGTAATAAGAAGTAGGTGAAGAATTACTTACTCGTCAGGTATTTGTTACAAGAAACTTTTCGACAACACATTGACGTCACAAAGTAAAATATCTTAAGATAACATTAAAATTAAAATGATCCCCTGATTAGATTTTGAACATTTTTAAATTTGTTAAAATTGTCTTAGACTGATCCACGAACACGTGTTCGTCTAACGGATGTTGAAGTGACACTCCTTCAATTTTAAATTAGCAAATGACAAATGACAATCAAAGTGAACACAGAACTCAATCAATACAACATGAGTGTAAAAATGACATTGTAAAAATTTTTATGTGTGATGTAAACATTAAATAAACCATTTAAATCTGCAAAAATTGTTGTAATTGAAGTAATTCAGTAATGTCCCAAAACAGACTTTTAGACTCGCTGAAAACTAAATACAACAAAAACGGTGAGTATATGTCTTAGTTGAATCGTATGACCCGCATGATAAGACTGCATTTGACTATAGTTTCAAAATAAAATAAGGATTATTTCATTTCAAAGAACATAACTTTGATCTGGTACCGAGTTATCGAGAACCCTGTAGCATTGTTATTTTAAAACAAGAAACTCAAAAATGTCTAGAATTTCTATAATAAACTTTGGCATCTTTCATGATTACAGACCCAATCAATCACTATGTAATTTAAAGTTCGGAACAATTCCTGCCTTATTAAATTATCGCTCACATAGTTAACGACCACAAATGGTCCCATAAAATTGTCATCATAGTAGATAACATATGAAATTGATAACTATTATCGATTTAGTATGCCATCGATTCGTAGCTGAATGGGTCAAATTTTTAGAATTCCACAACGAACTAAATGTAAATTTAAAATATTCATAGCCGATTTTCATTCTCAATACGCCTTCGTTAGTTCAACGGATGAGCGAAAAATCGAAAATAAAATAAAATTTGAATGTCACGAGCTTAACGAAACCATTTAGATACAGTTGTGGTTCGAAGTGCCGGAACATTTTTCGGATTATTCCACCTCAATATTTCTATCACAAAGTGACAGCTTATTTCGTATATGTTGTGAAATTTTCTCCAATAAAAAAAAAGAAAATTCCAAACACAGAATGGGCTTCAGGGCTTCTAAATTTTAGTAAATACTTTTACAATTTCACCAAATACAGGGCACTAGCAAATTTATGATACAGCTTTGGCGACTATCTACCGTAACAACTACATTTTCGAGAGCATTGCCAGGGATTTGCATTTCAAGTGCATAACATTAGCGCTAATAACTATAAATGTAGTGTTCTGTTATCATAGAGAAACACAAAATGCAAATTGTTCCGGCAGTCATTGATATTATAATAGACTTAACTCTTGAAATTAAATTACGTGAACGTTGACGCAATTATTAATTATAAATTAGTCTTGCCGCCAAATAATTTCTGCGATTGTATTAAACTATTATTGATTGTTTTGAAACGCATTTAAAAAGTGGGGCATGGGTGTAACCAGGGAGCGCTGCTGCGTGCTGCCCCTTTTAAAAGTTTTAAGCTTTACAATATATTGCCGAAAACTACGGAGTGGGCGACATCTGTTAATTTTCTTTCAAACTTTAAAAGATGTGAACAACAAAGCCAGAATGCGAACATCGTTATAGAAAGTGGAATTAATTTTGTTGTTTTATAAACAATAAAGTGTTATTTGAAATTTCAGTCTAAATAGTAAAATAAAATACCTATTCAAAGTGTTTTTCTGAGATAAACACAATCACATATCCATAAGGTGCACTTCCAAAACAATAAAAAAGTGGCAAAATTTGTAGTATTACAAATGTACTAGTGGCTAAAATCCTATTTTCTACTACCGTGTGTAAAGTACGTACTTTAGACACATTTTCGAGTGCGTAAAACTTTATTTTACGCACTAGTGCGTAAAGAGTTTTACTTTACGCACTAGTGCGTAAAGAAAAAATTCCAATATGTATGTAGTTATAGATATCTAGTCTTATAAAAATATAGGTATAATAAACAGATATTAAATCTAAGTATTTTTCATAAATTAGAGATAGAAACCAATAGAATTCGGTAAAGTAACCTAATAATTATTGTTAAATAATTATTGAGTACTGGAAATAATACGGTAAATAGGTATAAGTTGGCGGTGAGTGACTGACATTTCTTTGTGAATTGAATCTGACATTTAAAATTTAAATTGAGATCTTCCGACTATACCTAGAGTAAGCAATTGTATTTTATATTTAGGAATTGAATATTTTTATAAAACTATGATGTTATTTTAGATTATTATAAAAAGACTCTTCTAAAGAAAAATTTAACTTACTTTACGCACTAGTGCGTAAAGTATGTTTCTTTACGCACATGTGATTGTCGCATTCGCCTTCGGCTCATGCGACAATATTCACATTCGTCAAAAAAAAGGCTACTTTACACACTAGTTACATAAATAACTATTCTAGTGGCCAGTAAAAAACTTTGTTGCACTTTTTTGGTAGTTTCGTGTAGATATTCAAGTCTTTTCCTCCCGGATTGGCACATACAGCGTTAAGAAGTCGATGAAAATCTCACAAGGAAATACCTAGTTAAGGTTAGTTCAACTATTTTTTTCATTACTAGAAGCTGATGAGTTACCTATGCTTTTTAGGTTTCATAATATGTTTGCAGAAGCCGGACATTCCAGCCTTACATGAACAAATGTACTTCCAATCTTTAACATCATCATTCAGATTAATTTTCATTTCATGAGGCTGGGAAGCTAGACCAGACGTCTGCAGACACAAACTTTTAATGTTTTTTGAATTTGTGCCTTCTAGGCCACATAATATTATATGGTGAATATCTTTATAGCTGAGTACACATGACTAGAAGTCAAGAAAACATTTTTGTATTCAGTGTAAAATTTTTTATTTTAAAATTGCAAAGCGCTTTCGGCGGTTAAGCCATCATCAGTGCCATACCTGCAAGTAAGCAATAATCGTTGGAAAATTTTTAAAAAATATTAGAAAAGAATTACTTACTCGTCAGATATGAAACAAGAAACTTGGTCAAATGTCTACAACACATTAACGTCACTACATTAAATTTAAAATTTTTTTAAAAATTAATTATTCCCTGTTTGAGGTTGAAATGTATTACATTATGAACATTTTTAATTTTATAAATTCTTCAGCCACTACACGAACACGTGTAGTGATGATTTTCATATTTATCAACAACATTATCAGATTGATACCATACAGTTCAATTAATGATCATCAATTCAAAATAATTCCATATTTTTTTAAAATTACAAAATTTATTTTTTGGTTATTTCTGGACTCTTGTCAGGTTGTTTGTTTGAATTAGATTTGGGAATGGGTTCTCATTAGACCCTTAATCTTTTTCTGGCTAAGATGTTTTGATTAATTAGTTCTCATTAGACTATAAATCAGAATTTTCTCAATGAAAATGACTTACATTGGTTTTTGGGATATAATTAGATACATATTCAACTAATAGTTCAATTTGCATTCAAATGTATTTTTGTTATTAATAATTTGTTGTAATTTGATTTACATACTTCATTCTTTGAATGATTGTTGTGTTTGGAGTTTCTTCTGACCACTGATTGGTTATCTACTTTAATTAGATTTAGGAAAGAGTTCTCATTAGACCCATAATATTTTTAGTTTGGTATTAGATTTGAATAATACGTTCCTTGATTTAGATGGCTGATTTTTGGTTTTAGGAGACTACCGGATCACAATTTTTATTCATTAAAATTTGTTATTCGAAATTAGGTTCAGATAATTACTCTCATTTATTCACACAAATATTTTATAATTTTCAAATTAATTTATTTGATTTTGGGAATCTCTCTTGACCTATTTGTGAATTTTCCTTTTTGAATTAGATTTAGAAATGGGTTCTCATTAGACCCTTAATCTTTTTCGGCTTCTTATGATTTGATTGGTTCTCATTAGACCTCAATATATCAAATTTATTTAGTTTATTTAGAAAATTCACATATTTGGTTTTGTGACATTACCAGATCAAAGAAAGTTTTTTACAATAATTTCACTTTTATGCTCACTGTGTCCACTTGAATTGTCATTTGTCATTTTATTTTTGAATTGAAGTAGTGTCACTTCGTCTTCCGGTCTACTAACACGTGTTCGTGTAGTGGCTGAAGAATTTATAAAATTAAAAATGTTCATAATGTAATACATTTCAACCCCAAACAGGGGATAATTAATTTTTAAAAAAATTTTAAATTTAATGTAGTGACGTTAATGTGTTGTATACATTTGACCAAGTTTCTTGTTTCATATCTGACGAGTAAGTAATTCTTTTCTAATATATTTTTAAAAATTTTCCAACGATTATTGCTTACTTGCAGGTATGGCACTGATGATGGCTTAACCGCCGAAAGCGCTTTGCAATTTTAAAATAAAAAATTTTACACAGAATACAAAAATGTTTTCTTGAATAATATTATATGTCCCGCTTTAAAAACCGCTTCACCTTCTTTTAGTGGTCTGTTTCTGACTCCAATATATTCCATGAGATTTAAAAGGGTTACTACAATTTTCGTCATTTTAGACCTATTTCCTTAAACACTACCACACAAACACGTTTAGGATATAACGGAAATTACAAAAACAAAGAAAAGCCTGCCAAACCCACTAAAAACACCTCGAAAAACACACATAAATAGTATATTAAGTATCAAGAACGGTAAGGGTTGTTTACCGGTCGACAGCAATGTTTGGAGGCTGAGCGTAGCGAAGCCTCCAATTTTGCTGGAGACCGGTATTACCCTTAACGTTCGAAATGCTTATACCATTTTTTGCGCGATCGTATTGAAATATTCGAATTTCGAATAAAATAATTTAAATTTCTTCGAAATGAACGAAATGTCAAAAGTGACATTTATACTTCTCGATCAGTTTAAAATAAAATTTGCATTTTGGTGAAATTGTTTTCATGCTATTTATTACTTTTTATATTGTTCTGTTCGATTCTGTTCATTAAAAAAATATCAATATTCTTTTTTTTTGTTCCTTTTGTGTAATGAATGACGTAATATATTATTTAGGGCCACTTAAATGTATGTAGGGCTAAGACGTAATTTACTTACCGACGTCTGAACGGTAAGTAAATCACTTACCGACGTGTTAGACTTAGAAACAAGTAAACACAACCTACCGACCTGACAACCGATGCTGTAAATAAACAAAAAAGATCGATCGCGCAAAAAAAAAAACTAAACGTCATCAAACACCCTTACAGACCTGTTTTGTTATTCACCGCAATAGCAGCCATATTGAAAAATTCAGCGCCATCTGGTGACACGTGATTTTCTCGAATTATGCGAATAAACCGTGCAGTAAGCAAGCGCTACAATGGAGTGTTTAACTCATATCCGTGTTTTGGTATTTTATTTAAGTACCTATTTAAACTTTAAATTTGTTGAGCCGAATATTTCAGGAGAAAACTGGAAATAAGGATTTCCTAAACATGGAGATGAAGTCAGCCGCTTTCTGATTATATGTTTTAGGAACTAATAACCAGCTACAAAAAAGGCATATGGTTCAAATAATACCCTTCTTGGTGTGCGTCATCGATTGTTGATGTCCAACACATTACGTGGGAAGAAATGGGAAAAAGGCAGGTCTGTGATTGATCCTAATCAAAATATCACAATAATGAACCGTTTTAATTTATTAAAAACGTTAATCTTTGACGTAAGAAATTTGATTAGTTGATGTTTAGAATACGCGCAAGCGAGACCTATCAATCGGGAGGAATTACGCCTTAAAAATAGAATGCAGACCTACCTATCGTCGCTGCAATGTGTCTTACGTCTTTTTCTAATGTTCCACTGACAGTTCTCGGCAGGTCTGTACTTTATTGTTTACGGACAATTATTATTTATGAAAATTTAATATTAATATTATTGTTATATTTATTTAAATAATGCAAAAATATGCCTAGTTACACGGAAAAACATCTAGTATCATCAGAAAAAGAAGCTGGTAATTATTAATTCCATAGCCTTTTCGAATTTGGCTGAATACGATCCTGATGATTCTATTCATCCAATTTGAGGTTGGCTTTATGTCAAAATAGCAAATAAAATAAACGACATGCCGAAAACACGGATATACGTCACAAACGATGACGCACCATACTAAAATTTATAAAATAAGTTATTTATTTATATATTTATTTTCACAAAAAATGTCGTATCATGAAATAAGATATTGTATTCCTTCATCAAAATTTTATTTAAGAAAATATGATCTCATTGAGTTTCAGATCCGAACGATTTCGTTAGGAACACTCTTCTTGTTATAGTTGAAATAATACCCTTCTTGGTGTGCGTCATCGATTGTTAATGTCTTTCTAACACATTACGTAGGAAGAAATGGAAAAAAAGGCAGGTCTGTGATTAATCCTAATCAAAATATCACAATAATGAACCGTTTAAATGTATTACAAACGTTAACCCTAATCTTTGACTTGCAAAAATTTGATTGGTTGATGTTTGGATTACGCTCAAGCTCAACCTATAAATCGAGAGTTTGAAATACTATGAAGGCGTTACTTTCGTAGCGGCAATAAGTCTTACGTCTTTTTCTACTGTCACACTGACAGTTCTTGAAAGGTCTGTACTTTGTTGTTTACGGTCAATTATTATTTATGAAAAGTTAATATTAATCTTATTGTTTTATTTATAGGAATAACAAAAATATGCACCAATACACGGAAAAACATCAGTATTTTGAAAGTTCTTAAGTATTTTCAGTTAGAAAAAGAAACTGGTATTTATTAATTGCATAGCCTTTTCGAATTTGGCTAAATACAATCCTGATGACCTTATTTATCAAATTTAAGGTTAGCCATATGTCAAAATAGCAAATAACATAAACGACATGCCGAAAACCCGGATATACGTCACAAACGATGACGCACACCAAGAAGGGTATTATTTTAACTATAAATAGCATTGGGCACGTTCAGCCTGGCTCAACGGAACTAAGCACAAAACATCTTAAGTCTTCTGACAGGCAGTGGCTGAGTTTTGCCTGAATACATTGCTAGTTTAGAGCATCCTGTCTAAACGTAACCGCTGAGTTAGCAGCTCAATTGTTGAGCCCGTCTCTTTGGTTGCAGCAAATCGTTGCATCCGGTACATTTCAAGGTTTGGGGAATTGACAATAATAGTTATTTTTGTATCTGGTGCGCGAAATGCTACTTTGGTGATCGAGAATTGAATTTTTTAACGAGGCGAAGCCGAGTTAAGAAATTATTCGAGACCATCAAAGTAGTTCGCGCACGAGATACGAACAATATTTTTCCTACAAACGTCAAAATCTATCTTTTCAAAATATTATAAATAAGTATATGTCTAATTTATTACAGAAAATGGTGTTGAGCTGGCTTAAAATGTCTCTCCTTATTTAATTTCCACTGTTACTATGGAAACAAAGTGGCTGGTTTTGGCAACAATAATGATAATTTTAAAGTGTAATAATTTTGGGGGAGATATAAATATGTAGTTTGAAGAGACACGGGGAATGGAATTCTTCCACAATGGCCGAAAGAAACGTGGAAGATTCTATCAATAATAATATTCAAATGTCAAATAAAATTTCAGATTGTGAAATTTCAGGATCACATGGTATCACCTTTACCTTTACAAATATATGTTCCAACCCCCAATATCCCGAGCTGAACCTGAATTATCTGGTTTAGGAAAAAATATTGCTTCAATTTTTCAAAGATTGAAATACAAAAGTCTTATTAATTTACCAGCAACTATTTTTTCATTAAGACAACAACCAGTTCTATGCATTTTTCTATCTACCAATATCTGTTTGACACAATACTTTCCAATATCTCGTTATTTATAAAAAGATTTCCTGATAAATGATTCTATAAAGCAGCAAGTATTGAAAAGAAGCGATTGATTGGGAATGGAAATAAAAAAAACAACAACCAAAACGTGGGGTATTGAAAGGTGGGCATTGATGTTTCGAAGACGTTTTGTAAATGGATCCACTTGATTGGCTATTAGGCCCATCATACTTTGCAATTTTAATAGCTTCGTTAAATGCTGGAGAAGAATTAATTGGATACAAAATAAATGGAGGGTTGTAATTCAAAACTGCAAATGAATGCCAGAATTTAACATTCCGTCTTAAAATATGATTTTTCAAGCTAACCTCGAGAGAGATGAATCATGAATGGAAAATATTATCTCCTCGAGTTTTTTCAAGATACGTCAAAGCACATAAACGGGAAGGGTTTAATGCCTAATGCCGATTGTTTTTTACTCTTCACCTTTTTGAGGTGTTTTCTAAAAGAGGAGATTTATAGACAAGAAATGTCAGAAATTTAGATGTATTACGTGCAAAAATAATCCATTTGTGTGAACACATTACGCTGGATCAATTGACGGCTGAACAGAAATCTGGATTACGAATTTGGTTTATGTTTAGCACAATAAGGTTAGGTCAGAAGCAGGAATAATGGGGGAAATATGAAATTTGACCTGGGAAGGGTTTTCTGACACCAACATTTTCAATCATTTCTTTAGGGCCGATTTTCTCATAATAATTTCGTCCCCAAAACTCTAGAACATATGGTACCTCGTTAGCCTTATTCAATTACCCGGTACAATAATATTAGAAATATAGGCGATCATTTACTTAATCCTTCTGCTTTTTCTATTCGTTGTACTAGGCGATGAGAAGCCACCGGCAAGAAATTACATGAAAATTCCATTCTCAAGAATGATTGGCTACTTAAAAAAGGTGGAGAATATAATCTAGAATCAGAGGATTATGATTGATTTGAAAAGGTTGCAGTGGAATAGGCCGACTAGCCCTCTCATCAATTCTGATCTAATCTAATCTATTTCTTCTTTATACACAAACCCTTGGTTACTTTGTGCAGATATAGCATCTTCTCTTGATTTGCCCGTCTGAAAACCGAATTGGTTCAATGATAAAATGTTTTCTCCAATTGGAAATTACTCTAGTCTGACTTCAATGATTTTCCCAAATAATTTTTTAAAGCTATGAATTAAAGAGACCGGTCTGTTTTTTGGAGGTACACAAGTGGCGGGGTGATTTCATTAAAAGCTTCTTTAAGTAATTCTTTTCTTATTTTATCACTATCAGGGTCTTAAAAACCACAATATAAAATATTAACTTGCTGCTACTAGTTTCGGCAATATATTACCGAAATCAGGCTATATAAATGTATGAAGATCAAAGTTATAATCTTATGTCAAATTTTACAAATTTTGAAGCATAGTGATATTAAAAATAAAATTAAAATAGTAACGAAAATCATATTGAAGACGCAAACAAATGAGGCCAAGATTGATGCTACATTTACATTCAATTTTGCACTTGCTTAATTTCATTCCAAATTGACATTTGTAAAATTGTCAAATTGTAAAATTGTCAAATTGCGTTTCCTTTCTTGTAGGGTCATATATAACAGGATAATTACATATTATTATACAATTAAAAAACAAAACCTTCAAATTTCAAGCAAAGTTTCGTGTCAACTTCTGAGTCAAAGTAATTAGTATTGGCAGAAGACATGTAACGAGCCAGAAGGAAGCGCGTGTGAAATTGACTGTAAATGTAGCCTATATAATTTAATCTAAGCTCTCTACTTCTTGTTTAAATTTCTCTTTCCTCATACTACGATTTAATTAAGAAGTTTTAATTCGCAAATGTGAGATGTACTTGTAACTTTAATTGATATATATAGCATTTTCCAGTTGTACGTGCTTCATTTAGGTAATAATAACTTTCATTCTAGTGTTGATCGATTATTAAATTTGAATGTTTAAACATGAACTCCATAAAACTTTTAATTTGTGATAATAATATAGCTTAACATTTAATATTAGTCTTGGTCTCATTTGCTTACATCAACGAACATTAACTGCATCTTCAATATAATTTTGGTTCCTATCTTAATTTTATGTTTTATATTATTATGCTTCAGAATTTAACATAAGTTCATAACTTTGATCTTTATACTAAGTGTAACACCATATTACTGTTTTTATAGCATGATGAAGGTAATATCTTACCGAAACTAGTAGCAGCAAGTATTGTGGTTTGACTTGGAGTTTTTTTGAACCCTGTTTTTAGATTCTAAGCACATTTGAGATATGGATGAACTCTTTGAGTTATCTTTATTATTTTTCAGTGACTGGTACCAGAAAATTTTTCAATAATATGTTCCATTAGACGAGAAATCGGAGGTTTCTGAATTTGTTTCACAATATTAGAGCCACACCGAGAGAAGAGTTATTTATAGACAAATAAACTAATTTGTTTGACCCCCCTTTGTTTAAAACTAACATTGCTTATTCATTATTAAGAAGCCAAATTAACGTGAAAATATTGGGAAATTTTGATATAAAAAAATGATTTATTCGAGTGTAATTTCTTTAATGTGAAAAAATTTGTTCTCCTTTATGCATACCTTCATACAATTGTTCTTCAGAAACTATAAAAGTCTACGAAGCACAATATAATATTTTGTTATAAAATATAAAAATGCTATTTGGGTAAAAATTGTTTTCATTACCCAGAAAAAAACCTAACATCTTCAATAATATTCCATCACTTTAAAAGAACAAATTAAATATTCATAGTACTTAAATCATTTGAAAGTTTTGACAAAAATTTACATTTTTTAAATAAGCCTGTAGATTATTAGCCTCAAATAAGATCTACTTTATACAGAAAAAATTAGTATTTCAGTATAATTGTACATTTATTGTTACGAGAAAAAAAACGTATTTGCTACAAATCACATATTTCCTCACCCGCAAGAAATCACATTAGCCTACAAATTATGTGGCAATTGAAACGAAGAATTCTCACCCCACCCTTCCCTATTATTCAGTAACGGTCACCACCTGTATACGTTTGGTGTCAGTCTGCATGTGAAATTAGATAAGTTTTTGCAATTTTACTTATTATTTTGTTTTTGTGAAGTATGTGGTTAAAGTGATCTGGATAAAAATAAGTTTAATAATAGAATGAATGAATTGTTAAACTCATGGCGATTACAAGAATTGTGAGATATCTTTAAAGGTGAGGAAATAAATGACAATTATATTCAAGTAGGTAGAAGTAACAAGCAAGCGAAATGTACCTGAAACATACACATTTCTCAATTAAACCTGTCAGATCTACTCCAAGATATCCAAAAAACTACTATGGGGAAAGCATTGATGAGCACACTTGAGGATAGACAAGGCTATCTTGTGGATACCATTGTTGGTTATGTTTAATTTTAACAATGTATAGTTTCCATTTTATTAATGTATGGTATCTATTTTAAAAATGTATAGTTTTCTTTTTAGTAGATCAAAACATTCAGCAGCAAGTTTTTTATTCCTATCCTGCTTTCCCACTAAACAGTTTTATGCATAAATAGAGACCATTAATTTTTATTAGATTTAAACATGTTTGTCATAAAAATACTGTAATTTTAATCCGTGTCCAGACTAACCATCGACCAATTCGATCGACTAGTCCACACATATACAAAACGGAAGTCAACTTTGTTGTTCGACATAGTCTGGGAACGGCTTAGAAAAATATTTGTGAAAAATATATTTTCCTAAGTAACCTAATTATTTAGAGAACCGTCTGGAAGTTACCCATTCTGCTTAATACACCGTGAACTTTTAATATATTTCTAAATATTTAGAAACATTTCAAAAGCTCAGTATGTATTGAATAGTGCATGTAGGTAACTTCCATAAACAAAAAACAATACCATAAATAATTCGGTTTTTTATGGAAATATATTTTTGCACTATAAGGCAATATAATGTTTATGAAAATTATGGTTCGGTTATGATAAATAGGTTGAATTTTAGTAAAAATTAATGGTTATCTTGAAGAAGGAACATTTGTTTCCAACAAAAAAATATGATTTGCTGGGAAGATACATTTTTTACGAATGAAAAACATATCGTTAACCCAGACAATATACTTTTTTTATGGTATAGAAATATATTTTACCGATACAATACATTTTTTCATGATAAAGAAATGTCATTCTGCCATAAAGTAATTTTTTATAATAAAACAATATAGTTAGCTTGCAAAAATAAGTATTTGTTATTGGAAAACTACTTTATTCAATTTAAATGCTTTCAAAGATTAATATAATTATTTTGTCATTATACCTCAATAAATGTTGTTTTAGACAAATATGATACATTTTTACAAGAATAAATGTAATTTTCGATAGATAACTCATTTTATTGATGACAATGAATATGTTTTTATTTATCAACAATATTACGTTCCGAACTTGAACTAAATCCTTTCTCAACGACAAATTAAATATTAGTTGGGCCATATGGAAAATCATATTTATTTGACATACTATGATTTTGATTGTCACAAATAAATCTTTTTCTCGGTGCAGTGTTTATAAGAAATGTGTTTGATGTGTCGGTAATCTTGAATGTTTATTATATTTAGTATTATTTAACAATGTTACTTCTTTAATACCCAAATGTTTGGGATTAGAATTTCTTATGCTGTTTATAGTTTTCCACAGATTTTTTAAATTATGTTTAATTCTTTCAATTTGTCGTTAATGATACATCAATTTTGTTAAACTCATCAATTTATGTAAATTGTTTCTGTATCTTGTTTTAGATTTATACCTAATTAATTTTTATACTTCTTACATAATCTGTCTCTAGTATTGATTTCATTAGACCATTCCCATAGACCTTCGATTTGCATTCTAATAGCATTTTCGGTTTATTATTCTAAGACATATCAAAGTGACCAGCGAGAGATTTTCGTGTTCTGCTTAAACTCAAGATCCGCCCCATCTTAAAGTTGAGTGTTCTGTTTTACATTTTTATTGCCCTGAAATATAAAACGATCGATCTCAGCGTATATGAAAACATTGAGAGAGTAAAGAGAGCACTCCGAAAATATAACCTCATGTGGCGTCAAAATCTTAACACCTGTTATTTTATCGGGATCAACAAACAAGTCCTTCAGTATCTATATTTTATGCCACATCACCTATTTTGGTTAGTAAATCTTCGATCTTCTAATAAGTAGACATAAAATTAATGAGGTTAGGTTTGCCATCTCCCGCCACCGATGAGGTATGTTCGATTATACAATCGAAGAGTGAGCGAAATTGCTGGCATAAATCTTTTTTAGGAGTATGACGTAGTTAATCTCAGAGAGGGCGAATTCTGAACATGTGAACTGAAAACACTATAAGATAATTGTATTTGCCAAATTTAAAAAGGAACTGGAACTGACCACGCTTCCTTCGTTGTTCATAATTCAAATCCAGATCAACCAGGTCTTTGGCGGAGAATATCTACCTTGTACTGATGAGGCGCAATTACCCCGAAACCAGTCTACAAGATAAGTTGTCCCTTTTAATTACAAACCAGAATTGTTGGTTATATCTTGTATATATACCAACCCCGTTCAAGTTAGAAGTGTGATAACTTTGGAATAATATTTTTCAAAAACCTTGTAAGGCGTTATATAGTCCACCATTTTCGATATAGTGCAATTTTTTGTTTCAGTTTTATTTTTGTTTTATTTTCAGCTTTTCTTCAATTGAAAATCCCCAGTCTTCCAAAATGTGCTTTTGGATACTTTTTATAGAAACCGTTTTGGAAATTTGTTTGTGATTTTGCTGAAGCTACAAAATATTGAGTCAGTTTACATTTTACTGAGATAACAATAAAACAGTCGAATTATTTTTATACTATAATAATTCTGCACCAATAGGGTTATAAAGCAAACGTGAAAATTGGATCGTTTACTTCATGACCCTTAAAAATACTATCATACGATCGTAAATATTTTATAGCATCATTTTAAAGCTTACTGTATAAATTTCACCTTACTTCGATACATAATCGCTATTTCTACTATTCTTTCTTGCTAGTTTTACTGATTTAGTTCCAATCACTCCAAATAAAGTTCCAAATAAAGGGTGGGGGAAAGTGGGAAAGTATTTGAGGATAAATACCTATAACTTTGATTTGAATCAACCGATTTTAACGAAATTATGTCAATAGAAAGAGTGTAGATGAATTAATTACATCTACTATAAAACAATGGAATTTAGTTTTATTTGTCATAGGTAGAGGGAGCTTTCGAATGAAGAAAATTAAAATTTGTTTTCCTCAAGAATGTTTGATGGAAACACCTAATTATTGTGAATTATAATGGAACTGGATTAAATTCTCAACAAAACGGCGGAAACCGCATGTTGATAGCTTTTGTAAAACTCGAGATATAAATAAAAACGCATAAACATAAAGTGAGTATAGTATTGACAACCTGTACTATAACTTAAAATTAAACATGGGAAAGAAAGATCATACAGATATCTTGGTCATTAAAACTTGTTGTCCAATTGAATGTTCAAATTGTTTTTCATCGTTTTCCACACAAATATGTAATCTAGTACGCTTTGACATATCTGTTGCTTAAATTGCAGCTGTTGATATACTATTTATAGCGTTTCTAATGCGCTGTTGCATGTTGTCTCGCGTGGTTGGTGAGTTTGGTACGCTAAATCCTTCAATCTTCCACACAGATAAAAGTCCGGACATATTAAGTCTGGAGATCTAGCTGGCCCTGAAAATATACTTACCCTTCCAATCCACCCATTTGGATAGCTTACATTCAAATAATCTCTAATTCGTCTGGAAAAGTGCGCAGGACACCCGTCATGCTGTAATATCATACCTCATGTTTGTTAGGAAATATCTTTCAATAAAACCGACAACCAATTATCCAGAAAATCCAAATATGTATCGCCATTTGAAGTTCCAAGAAATATGAACCTGATATCTTTCCGTCAACTATACCACACCAAACATTAAGACTCCATCTACCTTGAAGCTGCACTTCCCCTACCCAGTGCGGATTTTCTTCAGATCAATTATGCTTATTATGCAGATTAACACCACCCGCACTATTAAGCATAGCCTCGTCTGCACACAAAATTTTTGACATGATATGCGGTTTTTATTCTAGCAGATTTAACAATTGCAGTAACCTGAGATTGAAACAAAATTGGACATTAAGTCTTAATGATCGAAATTTATGTATGATCTTTCTTTTACATATTCAATTTTAAGTTATAATACAGAGTGAGTCAATACTATACTTAACTTATGTTTATGCGTTTTTATTTAAATCTTGACTTCCACAATAGCTATCAACATGCGGTTTTCGCCATTTTGTTGAGAATTTAATCCAGTTCCATTATAATTCACAATAATTAGGTGTTTCCATTAAATATTCCTAATGAAAACAAATTTTGATTTTTTTCATTTGAAAGTACCCTCTACCTATGACAATTGAAACTAAATTCCATTGTTTTATAGTAGATGTAATTAATTCATCTACACTCTATGTATTGACAATAATTTCGTTAAAATCAGTTGATTCAAACCAAAGTTATAGGTATTCATACACAAACACTTTCCCACTTTCCCCTACCCTTTAATTGGAAAAATAGAATAAAAAGTACTTGAATAAATTTGTGCGAAATTTAGGCCTTTTTTAGTTTACTTATTCAACACTGGGTAAAATTGGGCATATTTCACAAAAAACTGGTTTTTAATTTTTCCTTTACAGGTTACGCTCCCTAGCGGTTAACCTAGAAACTTGAAAGTCATTTCCAGCAATTTCTCTTGTCCACTTTTCCTAAGGAATTTTTTCTCCTAAAGATATAACATGAATAGTTTCTGATGTATAGCCGAGAGATCGGCTTATTGGACCACCCGGTACACAATTTTTCCTACGACCATGCGATAATTGTAACAAATATTGTTTAATGTAGTGGTTTTTTAAAATAATGTTGACATCGGTGAGTGCGGAAATGAAATGAGTGAAATTCACTTTGCAACGAGTTATGTACACTATTTTTCCTACGGTCAAAAATATTTAAGAAGTACCTTAGGTTTTTCGCTACTATCAGCATCAACTTCCATTATAATAAAAAACCGAGACTAACACTTTTATTTCTAGTTTATCTCACAATTATAATTCGTTTACACTTTTATATAACAAATTTTTCACTTACACTTCACAAAAACTATTTCTATGCTTTGTGTTATAATTTGAGAATTTTGACATAAGTCTACTTCATTATTTAATAAATAAATTCACAAAATATGATGGTTTTATTTATTTGAAAAAATCAATAACTGTACCTACCTACAACATATGATTTTTTTTAAATACTCAATCAGTTTGTAGTGCAAAATATTTTCAAAATAACGTTGAAGACATTTTAATTCTTTATAATTTGATTTTTTTTAATTCCTACAGCTATACTATAGATATACATACCCAAAATAAGAAGATTTGACAGTTATCCGCGTCATGACAATTCGGAGAATGCTGGAGAAGCCGCGATTCGATTTCCGGCCGTACCTAGTTGTTTTTTTTATTACAAAATTTGGCGAATCTTAATAATGTTTGAACATATTTTTTGTTTTGTGCTATATTTGTAGTTATTACATAGTTTAATTTAAATAAGAAAACCACGTTAATCGAATTCATGCGATATGACATCACACTAGGGTGATATCATAGCGCACGGTTCGCGTCACTATGATGATATGAGAAACTTTCCGCCTGAGTAGAGAGTGCGATATATGTTAATTTCCTATATAGTCGTAGAAAAAATAATTTAAATATCACATTTGTTTGGTTATACGAGATATACACTGTGCCCACTTAAGTTCGCACCATATGGGAAACTTTATTATCAATTTTAGGAAAAAACTTATTCCTCATAAAAAGTTCTGCATGTTTATAAATCTAAAATACAATCATCAGGTATCAATTTTTTTTAGTAATATACAAGGTTTGTCAAAAAATATTAATTTTACTCAAGAGTAAAGTACCTTTAAATTTGACAATATCGAAAAATGCTATGGAAAAAAGTTGTTCAGCACTGAGAACTACGTTCAAATATATGATTATATTCATTTATCTTAGAAAAAATTATTGATTTTTAAAATGTATCTCTAGGTACAAATTATTACTGTAGTTACCTGTAAACTAGGATGCGCTGATAAACTAATGAATGTTTAATGTTTAATAGCAACAAATGTTTGGCAGTAACTGTCAGAACGCGTTAGAATATTACTCATAAGTATGGTAGCGTTATTAAGTGGTGAAAAAAAATAGACCCAATTTTAAGCAAGCGCAAAACTATTTTTTTGGATGTAAATGGATGCAATTGAATATTTGTACTTAGTTTCCAATTTTGATCATTTTTTTGAAATAACATTTTTCGATATAGTCAAATTTCAAGGTACTTTACTCTTGAGTAAAATTCATATTTTTTTACAAACCTCGTATAATACTGATAAATTTATATCTGATGATTGTATTTCAGATTTTAAAAACATGCAGAACTTTTATGAAGAATAAATTCTTTTCGTAATGTTAACAATAAAAAAGTTTCCCATATGGTGTGAACTTAAGTTAAGTGTTTAACTTGAATGTACTTGAAAGTGTAATTTTTAGGTTATAAAATAACAGAACATTTATATTTAAAGGAATGATTCATTGGATTGATTTCCAAGCATCAAAACTAATTTCGCTTGTAATCCAATGTAGTAAGGAACCTAACAAAATTTCAAAATAGCTGGTATAAATCAAAAATACACTCCACTTATTAAGACAATTTTATTTATATTGAAAAAGAAAGACTAGTTTTTTTAGAACCAATCATTCTACATTTTAATAAAAAAACGTCAATCAGACTTTGATGAAAATTCTAAAAGAAATAAAAGAAAAATTCGAAATTGACAGTTAACGGAACAAACAATTAAACGGAACAAACAATTAATTAGTCTGTTTCCTCTTAAGATTTAAAAATTATTCACTAGTGGAAGGTACATATATTTTGACAGCAACGTTAAACGTACCCAATAAGAATTTTCACTTTTTGCCAATGGCGGGTAGAAAATGCATTAAATCATCTTCAACTGATATGGTTTGCATCAGTTTTTTCAAATGGGACAACCTCCTTTTTTTATTTGCGAATTTCTCTTGCTGAAGTGACATCACAGGTTAATTCAAGCTGGTACAGGGCGCAAAAAATCCGAACGTTATATGATAATTGGTATTGACGATAGGATGCGGACTTAACAAGAAGTAGGCATTATATCATGAAATGCACTTAGCTCATGAACGTATCTCTATATCTACGGTAAGCAGAATAGAAATACAGTGAATTGGGACAGGTTAGGGCTGTAGCAAATTAGGGTAGACCTAAAATTGATAGATGACGTCTTAACTCAAATGTTAATCACCATGAACGACATATTATCATTTTAAAAGATAGTAGAATAAAAGCAAATTTTGTTCTATATATGTCTTACTTTATGAAGGCACTGTATAGACGTATTAAATGATTATGAGTGAAAAAATGGATCAAAATTTACTCACAATAACTTCCTCAGGAAACCTGAACAGTATCGTCATTCACCATCAAATAAGTCTGTTTTATGTAAATGTGCCGAACGCTGGATGGCTTTTCGACCGCATAAAATAAGTGAGTCGTTGCAATGAGAAAAAAAAAGATACTTTATATTCCACAGTCGTCGTTTTCTTTATATAACATGTAGCATTTCATATAACGTTTCATTTCACCTACTTCTTTTGATTTATGTTTACGGATTTCAACACCGGTCGCGGGACAGATACACTTGCCTAATATATTTTTAATCCACGTTTTTTTTTTGGTAAATATATTCGAATGCGACATACTGTGTATTTCGAGGTCCATCCCAATATTTTTTGGCAGTGAATGGTGAGTTTTTCAAGCATAAAATGTCTGTATTTTTATCTGCATTCATTAAAAAAGGTTGATCCAGAATAGCTCCGTTTTTATATTTTCAATAGCCGAGAAAATAGTTCAAAAAACAGCCAAACTACAAAATAATTCCTAAAGGCGCTTCCACACTATGCCGTACAAAGCCGATTCGATGTAGATGCGACCGTTGGCACGTGCCAATAAGCCAGCCATTTGCCAATGAAAATCGCTGAAGTGTCGGTCTCCTTCAAAGGAAGCCAATGGAAACTGTGGGTGGGGACGTGCAGCCAGTGGCCTCTCGCAGCTTCAGTTGTGATTCAGACTGTCAGACGTGCCAGTTGGCACGTGCTTTCAGTTGGAGTGGACGAACGAGAAAGTAATTATTTTGATAAATCTATGCCACGAAGATTGTGCGGCTAAACTATAATTGAATGCCAACTATGTAGACGTTTCTTAAGTCTCTGGTTTTGCCATTTGGCATTGCCAACGGCAAACCGCGGCATAGTGTGGACAAGCCTTAACAGGGCAAACGTAGTTGGAGAGATTAGAAAATAGCCAGGACAAAAAATTGTACATTTCAAAATCTCAAAAATAAGGGTCAATTCTATAAGAAGTGGTTAAAAATTAACGGTGCGCCGTTAAATTTGACAAATTTTACGCTATTATAAATGTTTTTATCTATATACAGTATAGGAACGAACCAGTATGTTATCTCGTGACGTTACACTGCCGAGATCTCTGTGACCTACAACGTCGTTCGGATGAGTATCTCATCCGGCGGCCAGTGCTGTGCTGCGATCCAACTAAAGTGCCAGTGGTGAATTTGCGAATCGAATTATTTATTACAGCTTATATTTTTACGGGTTTTCGGTATTATTTTTATAGTTTATAAGCATTTTTTTGCAATGGATACCATTAAAAAGAAGAAAACGGGTATTGTGTGTGTAGTTCGTGGATGTAACAATAAATTTAATATTATAATTGTGATGGGAAATTATACCTTTTTCCAAAGGATTCAGAAAGGTGAGAAACTGTTAGTATAATACTTTATTAAGTATTTGATCTTCATATTACATTTATGAGCCTTAGTTTCATGCATTGATTTAATTTGTTGTTTTTGTTTCAAAGTTAAAGTTTGGCTCGAAGCATGCGATAGGTCTGACTTGATGCCAATACTATAAACTCTATACACTAGTAGTCATCGTTTATGTGGTGTTCATTTTTAACCAGACATGATTATGCAACCTCATAAAAGAAAACTACTTTAAAAAAAGGCTATTCCAACAATATTGCAATGCCTAAAGACTTTCAGACAAATGATTTATTGGAAAATAATTTTGTTCGCTACTTTTGTGGTTATTTAATTAAAAAATGTTCGGAAATTCATACATGCAGCGTATGTGAGACGTATTCACAAGCGTATCAGAATTTAGACGATTCGTCTTTATACTGTTACCTTAGAGCTAATGAAAATACGAATAAGGATACTTTTGGAAACTTGAATATGCCGCATGAAAATTTTGTACAAAACATTTCATTATTAGAAACATTATTCCGATGACTTTTGAGAAAGTTGCTACGGAAGATAATATTGTTGAATCATTTATAAATTTTAGTCAAACAACAGAGTTTGTACATCCTTGTGTTGATTTTCTAATAAAATATTCAATGAAACTTTTCTTCAGGGTACGACTATATTACACATTAAAATTTGTCAATAAAAATTTTAAAAATCATAACAAAATGAAAATTGTAATAGGGAAAAACCAATAAATATTTGGTATAAGACTCTTGTTTTATTCACTCATCAGTGTACTGTTCTATAATATTTAAGAAAAAACATTTAACACGTTCATGTCATTTTAAAACTCATGCCTCCCACGCCTATGGTAAAATGAATCGTAAAGCAATCCGTTCAAGGTCATCAAAAGCTCTGGCAATTTATGAATGAAATTTATAAGAGTTATACTACTGGTTCGTTCTTATACTGTGATCTATACATAGTCAAGATTATGATTCAAATTTCAACATGTATGGTATCCAATAAAGAGTTTTCCGTTAATACTTTAAAACTTAATATGCATACAGACTAGCAAAAATGGGTTAGAAGATTGTCTTATTTTTAACAGTGCGTTAAAATTTAATATTTGCTTACAGAATTGCACCTATATTCAGTATTTCCTAAAGATCTCAAAGGGCAAAAAATGAACAGGGTGATCCATTTGGAATGGACGATATAATTCAATAAGTTACGGAATACCGATCGCGTGTTTTTTGAATTAAATTGCTCGACTTATAATCCATCTTAGGGAATAGGGCTTGATTCCACGATAGTCAACAATTAGCTATTTTAAACTTTGATTGTTTTCAATATTTTTTTAATGCATTGTATTTCTTTATTTCATGTTATTCATCTTTGATTTGACTTAATTCTAGTACATTGTCAATAATATTTAATAAATAATAATTCTAGGTACTTACAGTCACAGGGGCAGTGTGTGATGGCTCTGGGGTAGGTAGTTTACGGGGTAAACCAGGGGATGAACCGACACTTTCAGTTCCATGCTTTTGCCACGATAGGGTGCCACTAAAACAAAAGGGGGGCTTGAGTGCACAGATAACATAAGGGATGTGTAACAAACAAACAACATTTTATGAGTATAACGATTCAACACATAAAAATAGCATACAGATAAAAATTTTTCGAGTAGTTAGGTTTAATGTAATTTTTAATTCATTTCAGTGGAATACGTTCAATAAATAATATTTTTTATTCTTCAATGGTAACAATGTCGTTAAATACACTTTATTAATATTTTAGAGAGACCTACGGACCAATCAAGTTCTCAATCAAACAGAAGCACTTTTCCTATACATCCATCTTTGCTATTTTAACTTCCAATCGGAATTATTATCCAATAGTCAGACACTTTTTGGTATTAAATACTCTTATCTACAAGAATTGTTTCAAAACAACTCATCTTGTGTTTAACTATATTAGTTGATAAACAATCAATTTACATAATATCATGGAGGCGTCAAAGGAAAACTTCAAGACTATTAGTTCCCTTACCTGTAAAGTTACTATCATAATTTAGTATAAACATTAAGTATCTAGCATGTTAAGTTTTGTGTATGAACTTTCGAGTTGGTATTCCTAAGGCAGTAATTAAACGTCAATATTTATTCAACATACACCTGATTATAATTACATCATACAATACCGACTCAATAAATTTACAAACTACAAACCTTCAGGGAAAAGTACTGAAGGGAAAAGTACGAGACGAGATAAAATGGGTCTCTAGTCTCGTCTAAAGAGGGTGGAACGGGACGAGACGAGACCACCTCATAGAGATACTACAATTAGAGGCAACAAGCCAGCTTCGAACCCGCCAGCATATAAGAGAGATAAAAAGTAGGAGTATTATGCTGTCTTTTTCTAATATATACCCAAACAAAGACAGAAAAACCTTTGATCGTCTGTCTCTTTCTCTCTTACTGGAGTTTAGACGGACATTCCCACTTACAGAGCGCCCTATGGCTTGTTGTCTCTGTATGTATTATTTAAATGGATGACCTTCTCGCTTCTCTCGTGACTTAAACCAAATATAGCAAAAACCAAGCAACATTTTAGTGCTTTTAGGTTAGGTTCTATTATATACGTTGTTCTTGTTTTTTGCTCGAGGAAGAAGAGAATTACTCGAAGAGAGAAGCTACTCCTCTCGTCTCGTCTTGGAGCCTCATACCAGAGAAAATATCTCGTTTTCTCAAGAGAGGCCGAGACGAGACAAGGGGCGAGAACATCCCGTCTCGGCGGCAATACTACTAAAAATGCACATTTTCTATAGTTTTTGCAAAAATGAAAGAATAAATTTTGGCGGAAATCCTTTAATGGATTTGCTTAAACTTTTTAACTATAAAAACAAGATTTCTGGAGATTTAAGCTTTCTTAAAAGTACAAAAAAAATTTATTATCAACGTTGGGGTAGATGAAAAAGTCGTAAGCCATTTCAAAAATGGAATGAATTTATGTAAAGATACATATGTTCCGTATTTTTTTAGCTCCATTAATCAATGCCTTGTTCCGTTGTGTAGCACCTGGCACTGAACGTTGTAGGTTAATCCGAAGATCTGTTTTTTTTTCAATTTATTGATGGCTTTAGACAAATTGATTCATTATATTCGGGTATTTTTCTATAGCCAATACACTTAAATACGCAAAATTGTCAAGAAAATATATAATAAGAGACAATGTATTCATCAGACTAGATCAATAAAAGTGGAGTACCTGATTCAAAGAGTACAGTACCTACAGAACAACAAAGGAATATCAACACCAGCAGCAGAAGATACATCAGACATATTACAACAACAACAAAAAACAACAAGTCACCTGGAGAAATCCAAATAATACATAATAAAATGTAGTATGATAGGTTAATGTATATCAAACTTTCACACATATATATTTTTACATGACATTTTTTCCGCCAGCGACCTTTGCTATGCGACCAATGGTACGCGACAATTTCGCGCGACCACTAATTGTAGGAGGCATTTTCTCGTGACTCTCTGTCCAACATAATTAATAAAGGTCTTTATAACTATAGTTGAAATAATACCCTTCTTGGTGTGCGTCATCGATTTTTAATGTCTTTCTTACACATTACGTAGGAAGAAATGGAAAAAAGGCAGGTCTGTGATTAATCCTAATCAAAATATCTCAATAATGAACCGTTTATAGTATAACGTGTGCGGAAAGTGACATTTTTCACGAGTGGGAAATATTGTAGCACGAGGCATGAGCCGAGTGAGACAATCACACGAGTGTGAAAAATCACTTTCGCACAAGTAATGTACAGTATTTTTCCTACGATCACGTGATAATTTTACCAAATAATGTGTAATCAACATCTGACATATCAATACACAAAATGTTACAATTAAAGTCAACATACCTAATTGATTTCAAAATTAACAATAACTATCAATAGTGACAAAAGTAGTTTAACTATATAATATAGGAAGGTTATTACAATTATTAATTAATTGGATAATTATAGAAATTGAAAGTGAAATTATTATTGTTCATACATACATACTTATCATACATACTTATCATGAATACCCTCCAAGATAATTAGATTTTCCAACTATTATAACAGGTGATTTAGATTAGTTGGTATAACATCGCACTTTTGACGAAGAGTTCGCGGGTTCGATCCTCGACCGCGCCCTAAATTTTTTTAATCAAGAAAATGACAAAAATTTAACTTTTCAAATAGATCGCTTCAAATTTAGATATCACATAGGTGAATCTAATTAAAAATTATATATTTGACAGCTTGCGAGTGGTCCATCTTAATAAAAATTCATTTGACAGGCCACTTTCCATAGAGCTAGACAGTGCGGATATAGGTCACTTTCTTATGTGATCGTAGGAAAAATGTATTACAAATCTTAACCCTAATCTTTGACTTCCAAAAATTTGATTGGTTGATGTTTAGATTACGCGCAAGCTCAAGCTATCAATCGAGAATTTAAAATACTATGAAGGCGTTACTTTCGTAGCGGCACTGTGTCTTACGTCTTTTTCTACTGTCACACTGACAGTTCTCGACAGGTCTGTACTTTGTTGTTTACGGTAAATTATTATTTATAAAAAGTAAATATTAATCTTATTGATTTATTTACTTAAAATATACAAAAATATGCATGGATACACGGAAAAACATCAGTATTTTCAAAGTTTTCAAGTACTTCCAGTTAGAAAAAGAAGCTGGTGATTATAAATTGCATAGCCTTTTCTAATTTGGCTGAATACGATCCTGATCATTTTATTTGTCAAATTCAAGGTTAACTTTATGTCAAAATAGCAAATAAAATAAACGACATGCCGAAAACTCGGATATACGTCACAATCGATGACGCACACCAAGAAGGATATTATTTCAACCATACTTGAATTCATTATAAAACTTTTTTCTTTTAACGTGCGGAAAGTGAATCTTTTCCGCACTAAAAAGCGTGCGGAAAGAGTCACTTTTCCGCACTAGTGCGGAAAGTAAATTTATTGACATTTGAGGAATATACTGACATTTGAATATTCAAAATATGTATTTTGTATATCCAAGTTTACCAAATGACTGAAAAATTAATAAATTTATTATAATGCTGCTATAATTTTTAATAAAAAAAAACTTATTTTTCAATAATTTTTTGATGGCCCTGGTATAAGCCTCATCAAATGAATGTCAAATAATAATAATTAATTTGTTGATATGTATATAATGAGAAATGTTGATTTATGATTACTTTTGGGTTCTTTCCGCATGCTAGTAGAAAAAATAGTGTACCTAACACGTGCGTAAAGTGACTTTTCCGCACGCGATTGCTGGACGAACTCCGCTAAAGCGTCGTTCGGCCATCTGCAATAGCGTGCGGAAAAGTATCACTTTCCGCACTAGTTAGGTAAACTACTATTTTGTACCACTGCCAATAAAAGTAATATTTTTAATGACTATGTCAAACGCGCTATTGGGAAAAGTAGAATTCGATAGATGGCGCTCTGAAATGTCAATGTCATCTTAGCATCGAGTAAAACAAATCAGCTGACGTATATGCCCTTTGATATTTAAGTGGTTTTATTCTGCTGGTTTAGTTATTTTCAGTGTATGTTTTGTAAAACTTTTGCTTTTTCTTTGATTGTGCTTTAGTATTTTGTGTTGTTGAACTAAATTTTGACTCCTAATATTTTTATTTTTGAAGTACTAGGTATGGTTGATATTTGTGAAAAGTACAACAAGCGTTTATTTGACTGTTTAGTTTTAGGTCTGATTTCGTGTTTTTATTTTATTTTTGATATAATTATATCTACAAAAGTTGCAGGGAAGGTAGGTTTGTATTGAGTAATATTTTAAATTTTTAATACCGACTTATTCTCTCTTTGATCTGCAATGAAAACAAAAAAATAACCTTTTCCATAATATCTCTGATTATATAAGAATATTACCTCAGAATTGATGACAGTTGAGTTAAATAGGAAAACACAGTTTGAAACTTGTCAGTGACACAAAATTAAACAAATAAAGTACTAATTTACGGTAATTACGTTGACGTGCATATAATACAAAAGCAATGCAAAACGAATTATTTTACTCGTTGCGACTGTTACAATTTTTTCCGTCAGATGTCTCATTGAATTCTACTCCGCCCAATAAGAAAGCAAAACGTTTAAAGAGAGTGTTAAAAGAGACTAAGTCATAAATTTTCTTATGCACGACCGGGCGAAAAAATCCAGATTATAAATACGTTCAGCGGGCGTAAACAGTCACTTTACCGCCCGCGGACTACTTTACCGCCCCCTTCTTTTAAATGCACATGTAGTTAGTAAAACAAACTTTATTATTATTATTATTCATTATCATGGAAATATTTGGTACAATTGACAAAATATAAGTTTAATAAAGAAATGATAACTTTAAAACCCCAAACATAAGATCCTCACACTTATAATTTTATACTAATAACACAATTTGAACAATTACTTTTAGAAATGTTATTTGCTACCTTGCACTGTTGTAAAAGTTGCTACGAAATTGTTTTATCATCTTATTAGTTTCGATAAGACTTATTTTTATTCAACTATACAAATGATTTGGTAGATTGTTATCCAGGGTGAGTTATAATAATATCGAGGTATAAAATTTATCCAACTTGTAACATGTATAATAACCTACTCACAAAAGGTGAAAAATAGAAAATAAAACATATTTATTAATAAACTATCTACGGTCGTGCATAAAATTTTGTATATTTATTAATAAATGACTATTAAAACGGTCGTGCATAAAATATTGTATGTATTTCAGGCGTAAACAGCCTTTATGGACCTTACGTGTTAATAGCCCTCGCCTTGCGGCACGGGCTCTTACTTACACGTTGCGGTCCATAAACGCCTGTTTTACGCCCTTGATACATAAATAACTATTT
>CAJUYH010002877.1:0-36513 GCA_910591685.1 Galerucella tenella
GATGAGGAAGACTAAAGTATTTTGCAGTTCATACACCAAGTACTTACTTTTATATTTTATATTATAAACTCTAAACGATGCTTCGAAATTGGTTCACTAGAACAATGACTTTGGAATTATTTTGAATTGAATATTTTACATAATCTAGTAGGCGTCCAAATATCGTAAACTGCTCTCAACTTGAATGTAAAATTAATGTACAGTGCATTTAAGCACTTATTTCATCTATTTCTGTACCGTTGTTTCGCCTCGTGAAGCTTCTTTTAGGTTTAACAGAACCGTTTTCCTTTAGAAGTTGAGTCGAATTTCAAAGGCTGCCATTTGAATTATCTCTATTTTCTGCTCTTTCGAGTATATTCGACTACATATTAGGATACGGATTTTAGAGCTTCCTCTGACTACTTGGAAAACGATACAACTTCCGATGAATAATTATTCATAACAATGTTGTGGATCATCACTTATTTTAATGTAATTATTGTTTAATAAAAAAGTTTTATATTTTCTGCCCTCAAACGAATTTATATATTTTTTAGAATATTGTTCCCTTGTGGGTTTCGTTACAATTTTGATGTATACTGAGTTTTCAAAAGCTCTTTTAATAAAATTGATCAAAGAATCATCTCATTCATGCCAAAATATTGCTCTATAGTAAAATTACTATAAGTATGAAACCTCTTACATTTTACGGCGCATGTGCGCACAGCTGTAGTACTATGTCCTTTTCTATAGAGCAATTAATCTCTGTCTGACAATTTTGTCTGCTCCAATTTTCCAATTTCAAAGTCTTACAACGACTATTTATGACCAAATTTTCTCAAGCAACATTATACTACGTTATTTGTTATTATAGTTCACAGCCTTTTTGGTTCGTTTGTGACTTATATCCGGGCTTTGGGTATGTCGTTTATTTTATCTGCTATTTTGACGTATAGCTAACCTTACATTTGATGAATAAAATCATAAGGATCGTATTTAGCCAAATTCGAAAGGGCTATAAAATTATTAATTACCAGTTTCTTTTTTCAACTGGAAATACTTGAGAAATATCAAAATGCAGATGTTTTTCCGTGTATCCAGGCATATTTTTGTATTATTCAAATAAATATAACAATAAGATTAATATTCACTTTTCATAAATAATAATTTACCGTAAACAACAAAGTACAGATCTGACGAGAACTGTCAATGGGACATTAGAAAAAGACGTAAGACACATTGCCGCTACGAAAGGTACGTCTGAATCCTAATTTGAATTATGTAATTTCTCTGGATTGATGGGTCGCGCATGCGCGTAATCTAAACATCACCCAATGAAATTTTTTGAAACCTGCCTTTTCTCCATTTCTTTCAACGTAATGTGCTAGAAGGACATTAACAAACGATGACGCACACCAAAAAGGCTATTATAAGAACTCTTAATTATTTTTATTTTAAAACTCGATTGGTTGACAGATGAGTGCAATTACTAATATCAATTTACCTGTTTGAACGCAGCTGCCAGGTGGGTAATAGGTACAAAAAAAGGTAAGCAACAGACAAATATAATAGTATATTACGTAACGTGTGTGGTAAGGAGCATTTTACGCATGAATGGAAAAGTTACGCACGATGCCGCATAGCGGCGAGTGCGTAATTCCGTGAGTGCGTAAGTAAGTAATTCCGTGAGTGCGTAAAATGCTCTACAACATGAGTTACGTACTATACTTTACCTACGACCTACTTGTACTTGTATTTTTTATAAGAAGCACAGTGGCGGATCTTGATATTGTGAGGCCCCAGGCGCAACTCGATTTTGAGGCCCCCTTAATGACCTTACTTGAGGGGAATGGATCCATTAAAATGTACAAGGCAGAAAATTATAAAGTTTTTTATTTTTCGAAACAGAAAAAACATAAACACATAAAACGGAAATAAAAATAATATTCTCAGGTACTTATTAGAAAAAAAATGACATTGGACGCAACAAAAACATAAATACATAAAAATAAGATAACGGAAATAAAAATGTAGGTATTCTCAGGCATCATAAAAAAAATCACATTCTCAGGTAAAACGTAAAAAAATCACAGAAAAATTAATTATTAATTACCTACTAACCTACTAATTATAAAGGTGAACATTTGAACAATGTTTCACTTTAAACGAGTAGTGTTTGTTTAAAGTGGAACTTTTCTTGCTTTGTTTATGCGAACTTATCAATAATAGATTCATAATCTAATAATTGAACCGCATCATTTTCAATGAACATTAGTGATAAATTGTTTAAACGAAATTGACTCAATGAATTACGTAAATAATTCTTAACCCGTTTAAGTGCGGAAAATAAACGTTCACCACTTGCATTACAGATAGGCATTGTCAGAAAGATTTTCAAGATAGTCTCAACATTAGGAAATGTAGACTGCAGTCCGTCAATTAATAATTTATACATACTGACAGGATCGGATACGTTTTCTTCTTTAGCATATTTGATGAAATGGAGAACTTCATCTTTAAAATATTTAATGTCGATATCATTGACGTATTTGGACGATAATCTATTCACACATTCAATAATTTTCTCCATTTTCATTTTGTCATTGAAAAAAATTTGAAAATATCTTAAAACACCGCTGTAAACAGCGGATCTCCTGGATAACTCAGATATGAGAACATCACATCACATTGTGTACGTTAACTATAAAATTTTGCCTATCATTGAAATGTGCATCATTATTTGATGTTTCTTCAAACTGCAGTTTTCTTTTCCTTATTCTTTCATTACTAGCTTTATAGTTTCTGTTCTCTGTTAATAAATATGCTTCATTCTCAATTTCTTCAAATTTGTCATCTCTTATAAAATCGGAAAGAGATTTGAGAAGATTTGCCCTATGTAATGAATTCGAATTACGTCTTGTAAAGATTTGCTTGTAGTATTTATTCGTTGCAACAATTTGTCCCACAAGACAGTTATCAAAGCTATTTTTTCATATTCATCAAATTTTTTTGCTAGCTTTCTTGCCTCTAATTTATCCATCGGTTTCTCCGTTTCGTTTGTACTAATTTGAATGAATGATTCCTTTATATTTTCATAATTTAATTTTAAGGCTGAAACGGCTTCGCGATTTGAAACCAAACTGATTGGCAATATTTTTTGTTTAATTTACTTATCTATAGTAATTATTAGTAAGAAACAGTAAACATTTTAAACATTTGCCTACAATTATTTTTTTTTTTGAGGACGAGGCCAACAATATCTATTACGGCATGTATACCAATGTTTTGTCTGTTATTTTTTCACCGACCATATAGAAACTGTATTCCCACTTTTAGGTTTTCAGGACCACTCATGCTTAGTGGTTTGTATGAAACATATTCAATCCTCTATAAAATTGTAACATTGAGAAAACCGTACACTGTACTGCGATTTGCCTAATATTGAAAAATTGAAGAATAGGGTGTTCAATTAAAAATATATTCTTGTTTATGTATAACAGATAGTTAATGCTAAAGAATCAAATGTAACGTAGATTTTTGAAGAAAGGGAGCAATAATTAATGAAATAAAAAAATAGATAGGTATGAGAACCAAATAATAGTGTGTACCTCCTCATCAAGTCAACTGATTAGTTAAATAATTATTCTATTAATCACCAAACACAAATGACTTTAACTCGCATTGTGTTCTATCACTAGGTCTAGTACCGAGTTTCACTTTATAGTACATGGAGGGATTCAACAGGCCACCATGACCCTCTCTTAGGACTACCCTCAAGCGTAAAGGGATTAAACTCGAATTACGTTTCACATCTACTAGTGAGTGGGGCAATGGACATGGAGGGCTGACTCGTGACATGCTAGATTCAGATATTAGAGCTTGACCTATGCTCTGAGTTGTGCAATGGACAAAAGGAATTAAACATGCATTTGCCCGCTCCAGATACATTTGTCATGTGAGCGCGAATTATTATTCAATCATTATCAAAGCACAGTAATATTTATATTCAATGAATTTAACAGGTAAATAACAATCAATAATTACAGCATTAATATAGAGACATAAAACGATGAAGAAAGGACACTCACCTGAATATATTGCAGTTTAATCAACTACAAATTCAAAATCTTTAACACAAAACAATAATTTCTCGGAACACTAAATGGAACCACAAAGAAACAATTTTTTACACAAATTACATGGGGCCATTATAATTTTTTTTCAAATTCTGCCCTTTAGATTATTACGTCACTACCTAGTATAAATTTAAGTCGGGAACAAATTTTGACATGGAACATAATTATCATGCGGTAGTGTAGCCACCAAAGAGAAAAGAAGTAATTTAGGATACACTGACAGTGGCTACTAGGTTTTCTGGATATACCTTGTTCAGAAATAATATAATGTATACCTGATGCCTAAAAAAATCACTTTTCTGCCGTGGCTTACAGATAATTTTTCATCCTACACAATAATTGGTGGTAATATTTTTCTAAAAGAATATTATTTTACGAGATATTTTATGATATGGAATTTATTACTTTTTTTATCCTACACAATAATTGTTGGTAATATTTTATATTAAAATTTTATTTAAACTATGAAATTCATTACTGTGAGTCATTATTTTTCAAAGCGATATTAAATATTGGATTATATATAGTACAGTTACATAACAAAAGAGATTCCTTGCTTGGATAAATTTGATAAGTGTACTTGCTCAGAAAAGGAAGTAGTTGAAGCTGTTGCCCCTACGCCTGCTATATTTTCTAATAAAGGAGTCATCATTTTATCAGTTTCAGTAGATGTAGATTCATTGATAGATAATATATTAGAAAACCCCTCCATATTGTTAGTGTTGAAAAGTTTACTAGCGACATTCATTTTAATGACATTGACAACTGCTTACAATTTATTTTCATACTGTCGTTTAATGGTGGCGTTTATTTGTCGATTAGGACGCCAGCTAGCGTGAAAACGTAAAATATTTTTTTTCACGACCACTATCGAAAGTCGTCTTCTGTGCCTCAAAAAGCAACTGTAAAGTTGATGTGTTCCGCGAGCTGTCATAATTTGACATTATTTGCGCTCTTAAGCAGAAAGTAACTATGGCGCACGCCTAATTTTATTCATAGACTAAAGAGAGCTAGTAGCTATTTTGATATAAACTGTAGAATAAAATATTTTACTTGATTTTTACTAATATTTTAAAGCATCCAACAATATTTTCCGTAATTATTTAATAAGAAATAGGGAAATCTAAAAAATATCTGACATTAATGTAATAATTGTTGCCTACGTACGTAGGTACACGAAACTGCAATCTGGAAACTGCTAAGTACAAACATGAACTAATTTTATTTTGGTGTGATCGTAGAAAAAATATTGTGTGTACTTCGAGCAGAAAGTCCTTGTGGTAGTTTCGACATATTGCTTTCTGTCTCGACTGCCAAAGTACTACTTTCTACTCTTAATACACAAATAGCTATATTTTGGCTTCATCAAATGTGATGCCCTCTGTAGTTGTCATGATATATTATAAGAGAGAAAGTTGAGCAAAAATCTATGAATGTTAATGGCAGTTAAATCAGATGAACTGTCCATTTAATTTCTCTAAAATCCTGAAGTCCAAAATAATAATTCAAGGTTTTTGGCAATTGCCAATAGCCTAAAATTGTTACTTCTGGCTTGAAAGAGTTTTAAGTACGTTTTATTTTATCTTTTATATAAATCATAAAAATTTTTAATTGATTTGTTTCAAATCTCATAAGGTTGAAATGCATTTAATTAATTAAATTAAATAAAATATTTATAATTAAAAATACCACAGAATGATATATTTATAATTATTTCTGTCCTGGGCCGTAATTTTTAATTATATTTTATCTAATTTACCTAATAAAAATTTGCATCACAGAGATCAGGTCCTTTTGTACTGTTTTTCAATATTTAGCAAATGTCATTTTATGTAAATAATCCGGAAATATGATGTAACTCTCAATATAACCAATCTTTGGGCTTCTCTGTGGAACACAACAACGAACAAATCCCATTTTATAATTATAGTCAAAAACACTAGAACAAAATGAAACAACTTAATACAAACAAACACGTGTTTACATACACAAACAACGACAAGCAATGGCCGACAGATAGACAAACAGCTCAGAAAATCTTACCAATCCTACCATTTCACCTGTATTACCAACGTCATCTTTGAAAAAAAACTTGACCATATCTTCAATCACAACTCATGACAACTACAGATGTCTCTGAATATTGTGTATAGTTTTTTTCACAAATAAGTTTCCACCCCCTGCTCCTGCTTTGGAGTCATTATCAGGAGATAGGAAATGGTAGGTTAGGGCAGATTAGGCTCAGTACGATTTCGTGACCTCAATATGCCTACTCCACTAGTCGTTAGGGATACGAAACTATCGATAGTACTATCGATAGTATCGATAGTTTTTGACTATCGATATTATCGATAAAATATTGAGACTATCGAAAACTATCGATAGTAATCAAGAAACTAGAACATGGAATACGATAAGCTCCAGTTAAGCATACAGTCCCAATAATGGTGAACTAAATCCTATGCAAGAGTTAGCGGTTAAGTATTTATGCACGCCAGGATCTTCAGTTGAGTCAGAAAGAAACTTCAGCTCCGCAGGCCTAATTATAAATGAAAGAAGATCAAGAATTAAAACCAAATATGTCGATAATTTGATATTTGTCACTAAAAATGCGTGGTTGTTAGCTAATTAAAATAAGAGATAAATCTTTTCGTTTTTTTGGTAATTCCAAAATCCAACATTTATTTAAAATATTAAACTATCGAAACTATCGATAATTATCGATGGTTAATGAGCAGACTATCGATAACAATCGATGGGCCCAACTATCGATAGTTTCGTATCCCTACTAGTCGTACTGTACCCGACATTTATTTCCGAGGACACGATAACTGACGAGTGGTAGGAGGGGGTCGCTCTCTTGCAAGAACAAAAACGGAAAGAAATATTGGTGGGAAAACGGTGGGCGGGATATTAGTTGGAGGGGAATAGTTGTTGGGTTTTTTTGGAGGGTAAGTAATGTTTTCCATGTCGTTGGTAATCGTTATATATTTTATTTTCCTTACTTGTACATTTTATTCATATTAAAATGATCCTGACAGTGGTCTATAATATGCAACACATATTTTCAAAGTTTAGAAAAATATATCATTATGAATCTGGACAATTTGCAATCCAGTTTATCTTGGTAGAACTGGAGCCCAATTTTTCTCTTCGCTAAATACTGCTCGTTCTACTGAGAAATCCATCGATAGCGAGTGATATCAACATCAAATTTTCAAGCTAATCCATCTTCGATTTCGCAAACTAAAAATGGTAGTAACCTATATGCGAGCCGTCACTCATGTGCTCGCTGCATAACTCAGTGCTCAGGAATAATTTTATAAAAAATTCGATGGGAAGAATAATCCTAAATGTCAATAAATGGGGCCAGTATTGGTATACCCCTCGTTAAAATTGACTTTTTTACGCATCTCTTTAGTAAATTGAAATTTATTCATGACACATTTTGGTCGTTTTTTTGAATGGTTTGAAAATATCTCGGATAATATGAATTAATTACATGAACTTGTTTGTTTTTAAATAAGCACATCATTTCGCAAATACTTTTATATTTAAAAATCTAGTTCACTTGGCGACTATTTTGCATAAAGTGGGCGGTCAAGGTAAAATCAAGAAAAAAATCGTATAGAGTGGAACTATGAAATTAAAAAAAATAAAAATACCAACTATTATTTCTAGTAAATAATTGTTAAGTATAGTTTATTAAGTATTAAGAACGGCAATGTTCGATACGCTCAGCCTCCAATTTTGCTGGAGACCGGTATTACCCTTAACGTTCGAGATGCTTATACCATTTTTTGCGCGATCGTATTGAAATAAATTTCGAATTGAATAATTTGAATTTCTTCGAAAAGGACGACATTTATACTTCTTGATCAGTTTAAAATATAATTTTCATTTTGGTGAAATTGTTTTCATGCTATCTATTACTACTTATATTGTTCTGTTCATGAAAAAATATAAATCTTCTAATTTTTTTTGTTCCTTTTGTGTAATGAATGAAGTAATATCTGTATTATTTAGGACCACTTAAATGTATGTAGGGCTTAGACGTCGGTCTGAACGGTAAGTAAATCACTTACCGACGTGTTAGACTTGGAAACCAGGAGCGCTATTCTGTAACTCATTTCGGAGAGAAATCGGTATCGGTAAGACTCAGTTATCGACAGCCGTCGGTAAGTCACATGTGCGGCATTCTGTATACCTTTTCACCGACCGATATCGCGAAGTCGAGTCGATGAGAATCGGTATGTCTACCGTGATCTAATGAGCCCCACGGTAACCGTTATCGATTTCCGTTGAAAGGAAATTTCCATTATTTGTTGATGTTTGGCTGGAATGTCGGATTATTTAAGTGACTTTTTAATATTTGAAGAGTAACTATATTGTGTATAGTGTCTAATCCAGTGTTTTATAAGTCCTTCCCATCTTTTACACAAAAAATCCCTTCAGTAAAATTTGAATGTACTGAATCAAATGATCCCTCTGAGCGGTATTATAACGCTGAGTTTTGATAGAACAAGAAACTCCTTTAAAATAATTAATATCTGTTCTTATCCTATCTTTGAAACTTAAAAAAAGAGATATATGTTAACGCCAGATCAATTCTTCAATGCTAGTTGACTCTTAATTTCGAGTTTTTGAAAACATGAATTGTATCTTTTATTGTTGCTTTCGTTTATTTGGGCTTCAAGCACTTGTGCGTGACGCCTCAGTCGTCACGACTTTTGAGCAAATCGAACACGATTTTTTAGGATCCTCAAATCCACCTGACATGTGCCAATGCCAATGAATTTCCTGTGTTGTTAGAAGAACAGTTTTCACTTATAATGTTTTTGATAATAAAATTTTGCATATTTAGGTATTTTTAGTGAGGTTTAAATCGTATTAAATCGTAATCGGCACAATCTTAACCTTTAAATAAACGTCAAACCCGACAAACGTCAAATATTTAATGTCCGTGAATGTGCTTGAGGGGCAAGGGGAAGGTGAGACTAGGCGTCACGCCCGGTAATAAACGAACGGAATTCAGTCACTACGAGCTGCTACTAGCAGCCAAAAGTAAATAATCGAAAACGCTTTATGCTAACAGATAAAAAATATGTCACTATCTAATTATATAACCCTACTTTCCAACGAAACCTAAATATAACCTTTAATCTTCTTCTTCATTTTTTGGGCTATATCCTGAGGAATAATTTACCCAGTTAACCTCTAATCTTCAACGTGAACTTTTGTTTGTTTACAAATTTGACAGTTTCCCTCATCGCTCATTGGCCACATGTACCGAATCGAGTGACGTCACTTCTATGCCGATAATTTTTGGTTGCAATTCCGAGCGTCGAAAACAGTGGCATACAGAATAGCGTTATATTAGCCCCGTTGGCAGCGCAACCGATGGCTGTTGTTAACATACCGATACCGACGACTGTCAATGCCGCGTACAGAATAGCGCTCCAGTAAACACAACCTACCGTCCTGACAACCAATGCTGTAAATAAACAAAAAAGATTGATCGCGCAAAAAATAGCATAAGTCTACACAGAAAATCCTGAGCTGAAGATTTAAACCGGAACCTTCAAATGAAATATGGGCTTAGTCTGAGTTTTAAGCCAAAATCTAAAAAAAATTCGTTACTTCAATATACAGGTTCTGCCAATATTTATCTTGCATATGTAGAATCTCATATAGGCGAGCAACAGTGAACACTTTACATAAAATTCTTTATGTCCAAGAGAAAACAAAATACTTCCTATCCATGAAACAGCCACCACTCTAGATTCGATTGGTCTCGATACACTCTCAGGAGAGGGGAATGCGACATTGTCTCTCTACTGTTCTATACCTTTCTCTCTTTCACTCACAGAATTGCAATACAGAACATCATTATTTGCCGAATCTGTATAATCCATAGCCTAACCATCGAAGCCTTATACATGTCTTCGATTTTTTTGATCGTCCTTCTTCTCTACTGACCCGCATCCTTAACTCCTCTGTGAATTTTTTTCATAATCTTCCTCTCCCCTTACTTTTAATCTTTTTATTTAATATTTAAGATTCACTTTGTTCTATTTTTAGTACATGTTCACATCGAATTTTGCTTTGAACTGCTGAAATTAAATTAAAAAATTCATCACAGGATTTTTCCACATATTCAAAATTGAAAGTGACATTTTTTTCCAGCGACATACTTCTTCATAGAAGCCCACACTAACTCCATGAATTTAAGTCGGGATGGGAGACAATCGTAAAGCCAAATGTCTCTTATCCACAAGTAGTTTGTCGATTTCGTAAGTTTAGATCTGATGTTTGTTTAACCTTATAGGTGGTATAAGTCGGCCTTGCAGATATCATCTGTAAATACAAGATTTCGGGTCGTTAACTACTCCTGCATTTCTGCTTTTCTCGAAGTCGCAGTAGGCAGTTTTTCACTTGGAACATTTTCATTTCCTTCAACATTGTCAATAACTGAAACACTATTTGGTGATAAGGTTGGTTTCAGCATATCCTGAAGCCACTTTTTATAGTTTTTTAGTTATTGACATAATGAAAATTTACCGATTTTATAGTTGGCTTATAGCCAATCACTAATCAATAGCAGCTGTCCTTTTAACAGTGGTTTATGTAATCCCTCGCTTTAACTATCAGCCCAGCCCTTCTGGTTTGTATGGCAGGAATGGATGTATGTTTCGTCCATATATACATATAAAAATTTGTAATGTATCTAAGACGTCCTATATCGAAATCGTCCAAATTAGATTTTGCAGCACTTGTTCTCATCTTTTAGTTTCGTGTTACAAATGATGCACATTCACCGTCTTCAATCAACTCAATCACACGGGAAATTTTTTGAACACCGCTTAAACTGACACCCGTTGCCAATTCGACTCGCTCCTGAACTTTTTTAAAGTCTTTTAACGGTTGATTACTCACAGCCTCTTTTCTCACAAAATGAATAACATTAGCTATAACCTCCCGTGTTTGACTATTTAAAATTTTGCCTTTGAGACTTGATTGAAACTCCATGATTTTGTTGATAATTTTGTCTAGACTGTACATAGATGTTTACTAGCTAAATATCTCACAGCAACTGACTGCTCCTGGACAGTGTCAGCACGACGAGTGCGCATCGTGGGCTTGAACGTTTTCAAACATTCAGGTGTTTGTGTCCTACTGTAACAGATTAGGTAGTATGATTGTTTTGTATAGGCTGATCTTTGTTGTTCTTGTTAATAATTTTGATTTTATCATATATTCTATGGCTCCCAAAGCTCTGCTGGCTTTCATTATCATTTTGTCCATTTCCTCATCTTCATCGCTTCTATCTGTTACCGTTACTCCCATATATTCCAATAGTTTTGGGACAAACAGCTTTTACCATCGCTTGTTATCTCTGTTTATGTGTTTCCGCTGGCACCCATTTCTGAATATTTAGTTTCTCCCTCATTTATGTAAAGGTCGTACAATCTCGATTTATTCTCCATATTTAGAAAGATTTGCTTTAATTCTTTTTGCGATCGTGTTATTATTGTTATGAATAGACTATCACTTGGTGGTTTATAATATGTTATTGCTTTGGATCTATATTAAGCTGTCTCTCATTCTACTTTCTAGCATCAGTAATAGAACTGTCGAAAGTAGATCTGCTTGTTTTGAACCTCTCTTTACATTAAAAGACCTTCCACCAAAACTTTGTTCGAGATTTGAGTGTCAAATTTACCATTTTTATGAGTTTCATCGGCAGTCCTAGTCTGCTCATTGTATGTTTTGTCTGTCAATTGAGTCATACGCCTGTTTGTAGTCTACGAACAATACTGTAATGTTATTCTTATTTATTTGAACTGTTTTTACCGTGGGGTAAAATTATACGCTCACTATGGCTAATTACCATTGATTTATTGAAGAAACACTTACACACTATAATAAACATAATTTATATACACACTACTTAATGTCTACTAATTTATTTACACTCGGTATAATAATTGTCCTAATTTATCCTCAACACTATTTATATTCACTATCTGTTCACTCACTGTATACTGAAACTGTTTACCGGTTCACTGTATACTGAACAACTCCCCGACTCACTCAAAAACCCGCGTATATATAGTTCTTCGCAACTCCAGAACCTTCTTGAATATATCACCTTTGCGTATACTTTCTAATTCAAGCCCATTCATGAATAAACTATTGTATGGTACGCTTCGAGAACAGTCTGAATATTACCTGCGAAAGAACCTTTCTAGAAAGGTCGCATTCATAGTTTGCGACAAAACCGGCTTCTGACTCAGTGAGTTCGTAACAATACACATGCAATAGCAGATTTTGTTGATAACTTTTTATAACTAGGCATTTTATGGTAAATATTTGATCTATAGTTGTCGCAAACACTGAGAACTCCTTTTTTATGTATTGAGCAGATTATAGCATACCTCCACACACGTGGTTTTCTTTCAATTTTTTTTAGATTAGTTTCCCTTTTACCTATATGTCTTCGTAGGTTGCCTCCTTCTTTTAATATTTCTGATGTAATGCCGCATCATCCAGGACTTTTGTTATTTCGTTACTTCGTTACTCTTGCCTATTTTTCTATTAAACTTTGTTATGGGTTCAAGCATACCTATGACCACTATCAATGAACGATTTTTGTATAGACAACCAAACCTACAATATTTGAAAAAAGCCGTAAAACTTACTTTTGGCATAGATAACTCCAAATGTTGGATTATGACTTCATTATATTATACTATATAATTACAATAATTCTAATGTTGAAATATCCAAAAAGGAATTTTAGAAAAACGAAAGCAGTGAAATTTTAACCGACGACACAGAAAGCGATTCATGGTCGACATAATCTCCCATCTCATCTTGGAACATTACTAACTTTTGAACAAATGCTAAACACTTGGTAAAAATAATCCTTGGCCAAGAATAATGGATGCTTTTAATTATTGTGTTGTGATATGTGATTGTGTTGAAACTAAAAACTCCATTGGGCTGGTTTTAAGGGCAACAAATGCCATAAAACATTAAGTTTTTTAAGGAGTCTAGAAAAACCTTACAATAACCTAATTTTTTTTATCAATTTATTCACTCGTTAAAGATTTTAAACATATGGCGATTATTAGTATACGTCGAAATACACATATCTTGTGTTAATTTCAGTCGCTCGTATTTTAAAACTTTAAACTTTTCAACCTGGTCTTTAATAAAATCTGCAAAAGTCGCAATAAATATTCGTTTAAATATATTACCATTATTCATAAGTAAATTGCGAGATCCGAGATAAATACGTACCAATGACAAATGACCGAAAATAAAACTTGTGAAATCTGAACGTGACACGGTTGTTTTGAACTTGAAAATTGTGCAGATTATCGAATGACTAATTTTGATTGATTTCAACGAGATGATTATAAAATATTGAAATTTTGATAAATTGGATTACACTAAGTTGACAATTTTACTGATTTTTTGGCGATAATTTTTTACTGAATATAGTAACCAATCAAATTACTTAATTTCAAGTCATGTGTCAAATTTCATCCAATCACCACTGTATTACAGCGACATTTTTGTGGTTTTAACCAATAGCAATACATTATTCTAGCCAATCATTCGGTATTATACTGATAATTCTGCTTCCTCGTCCATAAAACCTTGTTTACATCGAAACGTCAAAATTTTACTTTGAATTTGTCATTATTGACAACTAAAAGTGCTTCGAAGTTTATTGAAAAATGAACACAAACCGATTGAGTGCCATCACCCAAGAGAATATTGAATATTCAGGTAATACAAAATGTTTAATTGTTGAAAAAAATAATCTTCCCAAATACAACTCGCTCTTCAAATTTTATCACATAATTTTTTATTTTCATCACTCAAACTTGTTTATTTGAGGCAAAAACATTCAAACAAACCGAATTTAGATAAAATCCCTCGTCCTAACGGACTCGTGATTTTATCAATCGGTTTGTTTTCATATTCTTGCCAAATAAACAAGTTTTCGTGGAAAAGAAAAAATTATCGATAAAATTTGAAGCACTCGTGGTATTACCTTTGATAATACCCTATACATGTGGTGTTTTCAGTTTGGTGTTTACTTTTTATTAAACATTAATTAAACGTCAAACTGACAACTGGATTAAAAATGTCGCGAAGATTAGGTATTGCATCTAACGATTCAATTAATTTACCAATTGTACTTTTCACAACTGTAGTTTTAAATAAAAATGAATGCTATTTGATTAAAATTGATAAAGTTTGTATTGAAAATTATTAAACATCAGATTGGCATCAATTTTTTGAAATCTACAAAGTAAAAAATTATCTTATCGAATACTCCTCGGGTCTTGATAAATACTCAAAATTTTGTCGTAGAGAATCCTTAAAGCGTGTTGCTAAAATATAATAGCCCTCGGCCTGCGGCTTTGGGCTATTATCAAGCAACACGCTTTCAGCATTCTCTGTGACAAAATTATCTCGGTATTATCAAGACCCTAGAGGTAGTACTACTGATTATTTGAAAAAAAATTACAATGTGAAGAAAAATTGAGGATTTTCAACACCGTTACGGTTATATCCGACAAAAACCGAAATTTACCATTTCCGTTTTTTATAAAAATTCCATTAACTTTTTCCATAACCTCCCACATTCAAATTTTGATTACGAAATTTCGTCCATCCGTGCGACTAATTATTTTGCAATAAGTCCCAGACATTTTTATTTACTATATTTCATGGGATTAAAATTTTAAATCTGCAGTATGTTATACAAGGCGTGTTGTCTAAATAAAATGGATACTTAATTTAAAAGACAACTGTCATATTTGAGGTGCTCCTGCATACTTAAAGTGAATAAATAGTCAAATGAATTAGGACTTGATTACTGTAGTGGTCCTCTAATGCAACATTAAACATTGTCAAACTTTATTGGCAATATGATTATTATACTTATACTTTGGCAAGTTTATCTGAAACCGTGAAAGGAATGCAGTCGAAAACGTTCGACATTGCCACGTTTAACTATAAAAAAATAGAAGAACTGATTATGTAGTGATAATAATTATAAATGGGTCTTTTTATTATTAACAATATTAAAAATATGATTCAACGTTAATTTCATAATGTGCTTGTTTCCTTGGATTTATTCTATTAACATTATTTTCCAATTTATGAATATTAAAAGAGAACACTTTTCCAAATTTGTTATGGGATTCTTAAAGCTCTGGCAACGTTGTACGAAAACCATAATGACCACACCCTCCGATTACATAATTGGTGATTTTCATCGACCAGGTGACTTCTTATTGGCAAGCGCGTGCGTGAGATCTTCCCTCTCACTTCGTCAATTGAGTGATATTGATTTATCCAGTGGTGTTCGTATTGTCAGTTACCTTTGTAATTTCAGTTTTACTTGGTAAAATAGGTACCGTACGCCATTTGTACGTTTGACAGATATACGCCATGTTTTTCCTCGCCTCTTACCGACGCCCCGTAGCTACAGATAAACTTGCCAAACTATACATTACCTGAAATATTGGGTACTTTATTCATTTATTTTAGATGAAGTAATGAATTTTCATCCTCTATGGATGGCAACGAAAAAATAAATTCTCCAAAAACTTGAGATTATTTTTGATGTTGTCAAATGTGTATTAAAATAATACCTGATACGAATTTATGCAAATCAAGTAACCCTGAAATGTAATTTCTATTTATGCCATGCTTCAAATTGTTGTGTATTTGTATTTGGTTTGCCGTATACCTATGTTTATTCATAGATTTTTACGTTACAAAGTTTGTTAATGGTTTTTTCAAAGTTTTATTCGTAAGTAGTAATGGCTCGTTAAGTTTAAAACTCACCGATTGTAACGTCTGACAAAACTGCAAGTTCATGAAACATTGTCTCGCAACACTGAGCTATGTTTCGCAAAAAAGCGATGCCAGAGACCAGAAAAACTGTATTCGAATATTCTCTGAGTACATACATTTGCCACTCTCCTCGGCAGGGAAATACATACAATCTAAGCGCTTTTATAATTTTAATATGACCGTAAATAATGTAAATGATCTACTTGTGTCTGTTCACTCAAAAACATTTGTCACATGCATTGTTGTGCGCTTTAAACTTTGTACGAAAAAAAAAGAATCTATGATATTATTCAAAGATATATAGATTGTTCAAATGCAGATGAAACTAAAATACTATATCCCGAGAGGCAGCTATAATGTAGAAAAACGTTCAGTCATGTATTTTTCAAAGACATCGACTTTTAATGTCCTTCTGCCACCAGTACCGTTGGATGTGAAAGGTGGAAGTAATCAACAATCCAAAAAAACCATCTTCGCTGTCAATAACTGTTATGATTAATGATTTTAGTTTTTCTGATAGTGTTTTTATTTCTGTTCCTACCTTGATCCAAATTTTGTCAAGACAGAAAAAATTCCGATTTTCCCTACGACATTATTGTCTTTCCCCAGGACACAATTTCATCACTTTCAATTATTGCAGAATTTTTGCCGTGCTTTTTATCACAAAAATAGAGTTTTTCAATTGTAATCCATAGTTTTCTTCCACTTTTATTTGGAATATCATCATCTTCTATGGATTTTAGAACTTTATCTAAAGTTGGAATTCAATTTCTGAAATAAAATTCAAACAAAACAAAAAGTTGTGTTATTTCACAAATATTTTGAATTTATGCCCATGAATCAATCCCAATAAAAGAACCTGACAGTTTCATTCATAACATAAATTATTAGTAATCGCCACAAAACTATAGTTTGGCAAACCTTTTTGAAGCTACGCGGTATCGGCAAGGGATAAGTAAACACGGCCGTTATCTGTCAAGAATTAAAAACATTTTATGATCATGTTCATTATTATTATCACTTTAGGGTAAGGTAAGGTATTTTTAAAAACACGGCATTTGTTAAAAACAAATAAGGTTGAAAATCGTACTTGAATTCAATATGGATTCAAAATATTTCAAAGTCACCACAAAACACACCGTAATGATAATGATATTCATTAGTATACTAGTATTTATTTCTTCTTCGCAAACTCGATAAAAATAAGTATGTAAGAATATAAGCAATCTCATTTTTTGTTACAAGAACAAGGTTTTATATATCACATCAATTGATATTTTTGTTAGGTTATTGGTAAATATTTATATTGCTTATCCAGAGGTTTGTGTTTTTATTTTTCTTTCTTGAAGAGTTTTTGGTTTTGATAAATATGAATTTTCTGAATGATTATATTCTGGATAGCGATGAGGACAAGGATATTGTGCAAGTTATTGAGTACGAAAGAATGCCTTATACAGTTAGGGAAAGAGTGGACAACTTCGAAAAGTAGGATAACCAAGATTTTCATGCAATATTTAGGATGACAAAAGAGACTGTTCTGTCAATATTAGAACTGATTGAGGATTCACTTGATTGTCGAACTGATAGGTAGGTGATCCAAGCCTCCTCTTTTGATTTCCAGGTTGCCACATCCGTTTTTTTATTTTTATTACATTTTTATGTTCAGTTGCAATTTTTAGAAGCAAATTTCTCTCCTCTGCTGTGAAATTTCACCCTCTCTTTTAAGTAGTACTAGTACTTTCCATTTTTTTACTTTGCTCAAAACCCAAGTAAATTTGACACAACACTACAACGGAATCAAAACCAAAAAGTGAGGTTATGTAATAGACCTTAACCTCCAGATATCGACCTATCCGCAAGTTGAATCAGTCCCGGTTTATCAATAGCCAATATTATCCATCAGTTAAGTATCCGTCGGATAAAAGTAACTAGCAGATAAAGTTCCAGTTTGTTTGGAAGCGATTTATCAACTCGTTTTTATACAGATAATGAAGGTTGGCAATGCTGACGTGTGAATGTAAACAATCTCATTGGTTGTTACAAGAATAAGGTCATGTTTATTGGTGAATGTTTATCTAAAGGTTTATGTTTATGTTTCTTTCTTGAAGAGTTTTTGGTTGTTGATGAATATGAATTTTCTGAATGATTATATTCTGGATAGCGACGAGGACGAGGATATTGTGCAAGTTCTTGAGTACGAAAATAGGCCTTATACAGTTAGGTGAAGAACGGACAACTTCAAGGTTGCCCTATCCGTTTTTTTATTTTCTAATACATTTTTATGTTTATTTGCAATTTTTAGGAGAAAATTTATCTCCCCTGCTGTGAAATTGCATCCTCTCTTTTTAGTAGTACTAGTAATCTCCATTTTTTACTTTGCTCAAAACCCAAGTAAATTAGACACATCACCACAACGAAATAGACGTGATAGACCTTAACCTAAAGATATCGACCTATCCGCCAGTTCAAACTGACAGATAAATATTTGACATTTCATTTGCCGGATAAAGTTATCCTTTTGTTGATAAACCGACCTTTCCAAAATAACTGGTAGCTAAGCATTAATTGACGGATTAAATTGCTATTGATAAACCGAGCCTCAGTCAGATAAATATTTGACATTTTATCTGCCGGATAAAGTTATACTGTTGTTGACAATCCGACCTTTCCAAAATAACTGTTAGTTAAGCATTAACTGACGGATAAATTTCTATTGATAAACCGGGCCTAAATGTTTCGTTCCGGCCAGCAGCCCAAAGTATTTTTATTTGGTTACATCAAACATTTCTTACCTTGGTTATGTTTATGCTAACTTACCAAAAAGTGAAATGACTACGAGTATTAATTATTATAAAGTTATTAATATTATCACTTACCTATAAACATTATAGTTTGGCTATGAACTGTCTTTCCACGAGTATATAACACTTACACGGTAAGGGTTGTTTACCCGTCGACAGCAATGTTTGGAGACCGGTATTACCCTTAACGTTCGAAATGCTTATACCATTTTTTGCGCGATCGTATTGAAATATTCAAATTTCGAATAAAATAATTTAAATTTCTTCGGAATGAACGAAATGTCAAAAGTGACATTTATACTTCTCGATAAGTTTAAAATATAATTTGCATTTTGGTGAAATTGTTTTCATGATATTTATTACTTTTTATATTGTTTTGTTTGATTCTGTTCATTAAAAAATATCAATCTTCTTATTTTTTTGTTCCTTTTGTGTAATGAATGAGGTTATATATTAATCAGGACCACTTGAATGTATGTAGGGCTAAGACGTCGGTAAGTAATTTACTTACCGACGTCTGAACGGTAAGTAAATCACTTACCGACGTGTTAGACTTAGAAACCAGTAAACACAACCTACCGACCTGTGACAACGGATGCTGTAAATAAACAAAAAAGATCGATCGCGCAAAAAAAAGTTTATTAATACTAAAAACAAAATACAAATGTCTACGATGCCAAATAAAATTAAAAATACAATTAAAAAACTGACAATACCAACGCCACGACGTTGCCGGCTTGAACAGAAACTATAATATATTTGGAAAAGTGTTTACAAACATATTAAAGAACTAACGTTTTCCCATTATTGATATATTGTTGAAAATTGAAAGTTTTTTTTCTAATTATTATCAATACATACTTAGCACTTTAGCTTTTTCATAGTTAAACGTGCATGCATTTCTTTTCTTCCACAGCTTCTGATAAGCTTGCCAAATTATGATTATCCAAAATCTGAGGCAAAAAAAACGAAAAGGATATCAATTTTCAATATCTGCTGAAAAATTATGTTATTGTGCTATCGCGTTTTAATGGCAGAAGCAAAATTTATGATAAATAACTTCTTACTCACTCAATAGGGGTAGAATGAGTCACACGTTTGATTGCAATGTATATTATACAAAAGGAGGGTGAAATATTTAGGGTGATTCTTAAGTAGCTCTGGTTTAATCAAGAAGAATGTTTTGTCAACAGGTTTATTTTTAACAATAAAAGAAGTACAAAACAAGTAAATAACCACAATCGTTGAAATGGTTAGGGTACATAAAAAAACTACATAAAGGGGCCAGTATATTATTTTTAATAATGGTTGAATGAATTTAAGTCAAACGTATTCAAAGTACTTTAACTCCAATATAAATGAAGACGGTTTTATATATGTATTTCAAGATGTTTTGATCGTATTTTATCGAATCCAAATTACAATCTTATTTTAATTACTAAACTCAAAAATATTTAAAAACGAGATATTTAACACTTCATGTGCTTTAGAAATAGACATCCTGAAATTATGTAAAACTCTTAATTTAATTACATAATTACTCCATAATGATTTTTCCACAGTTGTCAAATTCATCACAGATTAAATTTCTTAGAATCCTTGAAAATTATTAATTTTTTTCCTTTGTATTTAATATCGGTTTATTTCTGCAACTGAGGCTGATCACCGTCGACGGGAGCACACTACTACCACAGTTTTGCCGAATTTTTAATTTAACTTAAATTCAAAGCTGTAGCTGTAGCTTTCTTATAAGAATAATAATACATTATTTGTTTTTGGAAATAATAGTTTTCCAGAAAAAGTTCCCATTGTTCTGATAGGTCGTCACCCTCCTGAAAAAAAATTGTGAGGTATAACCAAATCATACCTTTTTCTCATTAAATTCATTAATATCCACTAGAAATGAAGAATTGTGCCTTTTTCAGTGGCCCTAATTTTTTTTATTGAAAAAATAGAGAAATTTCCATTTTTCCAAAGGCAAGTTTTTTCATACATTCAATAAATCCTTAATAAATAATAATGTATAATAAAAATAATGCCTCATGGACAAAACTAAAGCACTGTGAACAATATTATGTCAATAGCTTACTTCGTTTTTGAGATAGGATTGAGCTGAATTTACTAAAGAACATGTATTTTAAAAATAGAATCTTTTCAATAGGATCACTGAATCGTAATTTTTTTTAATTTAGTGAAGTATCTAATAGATCTGTTTGGATATCATCTGGCTATACGTTTATAAGAAAACAGTACCATTTTAGGTGTTTTCTTCTACAAGCCAGGTAAAAATAACGTTTGAGCACCGCTGAAATTTCCTACGAATTGAACACCTTATCGCTATAACTTTCTAATCCGAAAATCTTCAACCGAAATTGGCCACTCAAAAAGCTTCTAAAATTCATCTTTATCGCTTATAATCAACATGGTTGATACGACAGTAAAAATAAAATGTTTTTTATTTCTGCTCCTGATTATGTAAATCATATAAATTGTGAATGCGGTCGAATAATAATATGTGGACTTTTTCATTTATTGATTTTATGTGATAATTATGAGTATAATCCACGCAATAAGGGTTGAAACCATTATAATGTTGAGTATAAAGCTGGGTTTACAAACTCTGTTGTTCCCGTTGTTCGTTGCTCGCCGTGTTTCCCGCGATTCGTTATTCACAGAGGTTATAAATCCAGCATTGTACTCACAACCTAATTTAAAATCCAATTTTTGCTATTAAAAACTACAGTTGACTGAAGTCAACTTCACTTCCAATAACAATAAAACTTTAACGATTATTTTTATAATAATATCAACAAACATAATTTACATTTTTATATTAAAAAAGCATGTAGGAATATAAAGTCTCGCCCACAGCTCGATATAAACACGTCCCGTCTGTGTAAAAAACGGTCACTTCATATTCTTCTTGTGGTAAAAGTAGGTATATGGGACTAGTTTGACTATAAAAGGAAGATAATTTTCTCGGATTAGCGCCCTAAGAGACTCAAATTAAAGCCTTCAATATTATTTTACTTATCAATCATTATTCGCCAAACGAGTTTAAACTAAGCTAAAGCTAAACTTTCAACTCCCTCATGATCTACTGTTTTCAATCAGTTTTCGTTTTTTACCCCTTCTATTACCTTGTTGGTAAATAACTCTCACCATACTGTCTTTTCTTCCTACCTACTCACCCTATTCTTCCCATCTAACTAAACATCCATTTATAGCACCATATTTCCAACTCCTTGATATTAGGTTCGTTCTTGAGCAGTAAGAGCCAACTGCACCGGTGCTACTTGGGCATTTAAGTAGGACTCAGGAAATATGCGTGACTGCACTGCGTCGTAAGTCGTTCTTAACGTAAGTCGAAGTGTAGGTTCTACTTAAGTCCTACTTATGTGAAAGTATGGTTATGTCTTGGCACTTGGCAGACAAAATTATCAAAATATAGAGAGGTTAGTTTATAAAATCAATCAAAATGTAATTAATAATGGATATATAGAGCTTTTTGATGACCTTTATAGAATGGAATTAATTGAATTTGGTGTTCTCAGGAATATAATTCTCAGACAAGATTTTTACAGCACCCTATCCGAATATAAATTTTTAAAAAAGTTTCGATTACGAAAAGAAACAGTCAGATTTCTACTACCACTATTAAAAGAACGATAGTTTTATCCATGAACACTTGGCAAATCACTGGGAGACGCAGCTCTTCATTTACTTGATTATATTTTATATTGTGTATATTTTTTATATAATTATTGTCATTCTCATTATCAGAATTTAGTGTCACATATGTCACATTTCAATTTTTACCGAAATCAAAATCCCTGTCCGCCTACCACATCCTGTCTTTAGGCGACTTAGCTAAATAAGACACGGTGCAGTTGAATTACACCAAGTTTTACTTAATGAATAAAGTTTTACTGATGAAAGTTTTACTTAGAAGAAGAAACGGTACAGTTGGCACTAAGAATCCGTTAGCAACTGTACAGCACAGGCGCATTTCGTTAAAATCGTGCGCACAAGCCAAACCAAAAATCAGTGATAAAAATGCAACTTTCGTATAAAGAAAATATTTGGTTTGAGACTGATTGGCAACCGTCAGAATAATTCGCTGACTAATAAGAACTTTTTAGTTGGAGACATGTCAGACATGCACAGTTCACAATAACATTGATAATTATCCGCTAGTAACTAGGAAAAAGCTGTTCATTTGTTAGGTGTTTGCATTTGATAACATACTTATTCCGTACCAAATTTCTTCAACAAGCTATACTTTCTCATCATACCATCTTGCGGCATGTCCTAGTGGGTGACATCCAATGATGCCTTCTATACTAGGCTAGGCTCCTGCATAAGATTACAGCCATTTTTGCTTTGTATATTATATCCTTTCCATGTTTGTTCCACAGGAGTTTACTGTCTAGATTCAGAACTAGATATTTGACTTTTTGTCTCCATTCAACCTCACTCCCATCACGTAGCACCCATTATAGCATCTTGTTCTCCACCTCAGTTTAGCTGGGTGCATCTTCTGCAATTGATCAAATAATTTCAAATACACTGTATAACCTGTTCATTTTCCACGTTGCTGGGACAAATCGCTGCGAGAAAAACTACAATCAGCATATCGATAGTTTGTTGCTGCGACTCATCGAGGCATAGGGGAAACGTAACGTGTTGCCAACTTGATTGACAAGGACAGCAATGTCAGAGCGGAGCAGTCAATGGAAATTTTGGGTTGGTGCGACAAAATCCACCAGAAAAGTTACCAAGTCGCAGTGACTTCTCGCTCTAAAATAGAGCAATTCATGCAATTCATGCAACCGATACGCCCAACGAAAAAAAACGCAAAGCTGCATGCAACTTTTTCGTGTTGCAGCGTCAAGTTGGACTTTTTATATCATTGCAATAGAAAGAAATAGAAATTTGAAGTGAATTTAAAAAATTTAACTTTGATATGGCAAGGTATTCTGGATAATTGCGACTAATTTGGGTTTTTAGGCTGGCTACAACTGGTCAAAGTTTCATTCGAATATCCTTGAGAATTTACAAGATATTGGACTTGGATCGCTTTATCTGTTATTAAGTAATCCTTAATAGGTATAAGGTTTAAATATTTTCTTATGTAAGGTAGTAAAAGATATTCTATTCAATGATTCTTGTATTTTTCTTATAATTTGATATTCCCAATCAAAGACTAGAACATACCGTACCGTACAAAGCAAAACAACAGCAACAGCTCCCGTACGTATTTAGGCAAAACGTACCACATATTAACCATTGCTCTAAAATCTGCCGTGCTGATTGGTCCGCGACTAAACGCGGTACGTTTTGTCTAGATAGGGTCGAAAGCAGGTACGGATTGCCCTCACAGCACCTAACCCAATATTGAAATATATATGTAAATATCAGAAATATAAAACTAAAAAAAAAACAAGAAAACCTAGGCCCAAACCCGGTTGATCAAAGTGTAACTATGTATAGAAATATCAGTAAATAAGAAATAAAAAACTTAGGAAACAAACAAAAAAACCAAGCACCTAACCCGGTTTCGAACCTACGACCTCTGAGTTACAAGCCCAATACCCTACCAACTGCGCTAATCAGCTCACACAATAACAGGCATGAAATGCGTAAATAGATTCTAATACGAGGGCAATCCGTACCTACTTCCGACCCTATCTAGACAAAACGTACCGCGTTTAGTCGCGGACCAATCAGCACGGCAGATTTTAGAGCAATGGTTAATATGTGGTACGTTTTGCCTAAATGCCTCCCGTAAGTAAATCACGCGACCCCTGCATACTTATACTTGCACATATTTTTTTGTCAGCGACCGTGCTATGGTTCTACGGGTTCTACCGAGGGTTCTACTACGTGGATTATTAAGTTTGATCGTGTGTTTAAGACAATAATAAATGTGTCGACTATGCCGTTTGTCCGAATTTTGGATAGTAGACCTTTCCACCGCTATTTTAATGATTGGACTAGCCAAATTCAGAGCTTATCTTGTTTAATATAATACTTTTATAAATTTTATAACTAATATTTACAATTGGAATTAAACATTTCACTAGATATCTATTTAAACTTTGAAAACAAATACTTTTATGAAACGTTCGGATATTAAAACACAATGCCTCTACAGCTTCATTACGGTTATTTTGGCATGTGCGCATCCAACTTTGGGACTAAAAAGTTCATATCTACAAACAACAAGTATGAGAAGGGTAACATGTTAACATTAATAATTATCAACGAGTTTATCAGTTACCGTTGTCAAGTTTATTTTATTTTCCCCGCTTGAATCACCCTTTGTATTTAGGGGTGGCTTTATACAATTCTTTGGGCCGCTGAAACAAAGAGTCATAAAAACTTGCTATCCTTCGTCGCCAAATTGTCTGTATATATAAAAATATGTAGTTTGTTAAAATTGCATAACGTGAAAGAGAGAGAAGAATAAGTGTGCGCAGTCAGCTGTTGCCAAATGTATTTATCTGTAAAAGTTATTCCCAATTTTCATCGGCAACAATGTTAAATACCAATATAATTGTTAAATCGAAAGCAGTGTACTTATAGATTTTATTTATTGCAGATTGTAATTTGTTCACTTATTTTATTGAACTATATTATTTTATTCTTATCTGTGTTGATCTCACTTATTTTTCAAAAGTCAATAATATTACCAATCTCGAATTTCTCCCAATAAATACGGCGTTATCCCGTATTAAAAGTTAAATGCAAAATAAGATAATTATTCCTCAGAAAGTACCATACATTTTAAACTGGCAACGCTGTTTTCATATCAGATTGGTAGCTGGAGTTGAAAACACGCCTAACGCTGACTTTGAACAATTATTCTTCTCTCTCTTTCAAGTAGTTTTGATCATATTTTCCTTATCGTACTTGTGTAAATCGTATGGCTCGAATAGACTTTTCGCGATCTGTATATTATAGGAACGTGTTACAGGGTTATTTTAAAACTTACCTAACAAGTATTGAATATTATTTAGGTACATTAATTCCCAATTTCACCAAACATTTCCTGAAGTTAGGTAATACCTAAATCAGATTTTGGAATTGCTAAGTGAAATTTTCGTTTTACGACGCGCTAAGAATTACTTGGGAGTTACAATATTGGGTATTTTCTATCATGTTTAGGCGTTTCTTAGCGCATTGTGAAACGTAAATTCTATTTTGTCATTCCAAAATCTGATTTAGGTATTACCTAACTTCAGGAAATGGTTAGTGAAATTGGGCATTAATTGTTTAAGTATGAGTATACCATTAAATCAACCAAGAATATAAGTAATACTTTAATGTTCAAGAACTTTCCAAAATTTTTGTCATTATCTATTATTTTTTTTAATCCGCAGGTCTTCGTTTCCCCAAACTTCACCATCTGAAAGTAAAAATAGATTTCTCAACGCTTGTTTTAATTTCAACATAAATCACCTTATTTTAATCCATATGTACAGATAGATGTCAAAGATAATAGTTTAATGCTATTATAACGCATTGTGAATTGAAAATTACTTTTCAAAGAACTCACTAAAGGTGCTATCAGACGGTTCACTTTTCGTTCATTTTTGTCTTTCACTCGGCATATTTCACTCGAAATGATACATCTGAACTCAAAATGCAACAAGAGTGCTGAATGAATTCATTAATGAACCGATCCAACGATGTTGGATTTTGCGTTCCTGGGTGTACAGACATTACATCAAAACGACATAGGTTTCCCAAACATGACCCTTTGTTGTTGAATTAATGGGTTGCCTTTATTCGCAATCCAAAACTAGAGGAATTAAGCGCTAAACGGATTTATAAATCCTACAAAGTTTGCAACAGACATTTTGAACAATATATTGTTATTGGGTCAAAAAGGTGCCTCACTCGCAAAGCTGTTCCTACAATCCTATCAGGATTGATCAAAAGTGATGAGAAATAAGTAATATTATCACTCTTAGGTATTACTTAGCGCGTGGTAAAAAAATATAAATTGCAATTAGGAATTCCTAAATTCGTTTTAGGTATTACCTAAATTTAGGAAATGGTTAGTGAAATCGAGCATTAGTCATTCAAATAAATAAACTTCCATTAAAAAAAACCGCTATGAAATAGTTCTGAACCCATCTACTGCGATCGCTGAAATTCTTCTTCCCTTAGTCTGTTTTTCGGCCTCAGCTGCCTTGCCTATTTCGACAACTCAATTGCAACTAGCGCTTCAGGTGGATGGACTTGACACCTCATTTTTTCATTCTGGGTAAACCTATTAGACTTTCACTTCTATAGGTTAGACTGTTTTGTGGTCATAAATATCCAAATCCAGACATCCCACACACAGTTGAAATGTCTACATCTGAAAGTGAGAAAATTTAAATTCTAATGTTGGTTGGTGTTGGCGATAGATTGCAGACTCAACAAGAGGCATGTACCCAAATCTTGAACGTATCTCACAATCTACGGTAAGCAGAATATAAGGGAAATACAGAAAATTAGAACACGTTAGGGTTAGGTTTAGCGATGTACTGAAGCAAGACTTTTGATGCAAATATTAAGCAAGATTTACTTGGGTCGGCAGTAGACAATCCACACTGTCTTTTACGGAGGTTTTCTATGGATTGTGATATTAAAAAGTCTTCACTATGAAATATTTTTAAAAATTCCGTCATTATGAAGTAGGTATTATCCAGGAGTTGATAAATAAAGATAAAATAAGTGTCATCGAATCTAATCAATGCGAGTAGAGTACAAACGAAACTCTTTTTCTTTTCGAAGAAATCTTGTCATTCACCGAAGAAAATAATTATTATTATCGATGTTGTTCAAGGTGATATAAGTGATATAATATTCGAAATTTATCAGTGCAAACAGTATTTTTTTATTTATTCGCACATTTTAAAATGAAAAATAAGCTAATAACAAACAATAAGTGTCATCGCTGCGATATGAATTGGCAGAACACTTAACTATTTTCTTTTCACGTCATGTCCGCGAAAATCTTAAACGTGAATTTATAGCCCCATTTTCTTGACCCGAAAATGTATGTGGATATTGTTAGAGAGAAATGTCAGGTTTAAAAAGATCTAGAAAGAAAAATGTTGGCGGTACACAAGGTTGAAGACAACAATGTGTTATCATGTTGATATTACCAGATAATAGTGAACATTCACAATGAAAATAGAACTAAGGAAATTATTTAATGGCATGAATGGTTATAAAATTCATTAGTTTCAGGTTTCAGCTAATTCTATTAAAAATCATTTTGATCTTTATAAAATTTTGACTCTGAAGCTTATGAAAATTAAAAACTACTATTTTTATTATATTTTTTTGCCACCATTTAAAGTATCATAACATATGTGAACTATTTTCAAAATATGAATAAAACATATTGGAAAATTTTCATAATATTTATAATAAAAAAAACTCCTGTGGAACAAACACGAGAAGGAGATTACATACAAGGCAAAAATGGCTATAATGGTGTGCAGAAATCTGGCAGGAGCAAACTGGGGCTGTAACCCAAAAATCCTAAGCTGGATGTACACTGCCATAGTGAGACCAATCATCACTTATGGAGCCATTGCCTTGTGTAGTAGAACGACGAGAGAAAACCTCTCCAAAAATCAAAGACTAGCCTGTATATGCATTACAGGAGCAATGAGAACATGCCCAACGGCAGCCATGGAAGTGATTCTCAACCTCACCCCTTTACATATGGTGGTGGAAAGTGTTGCAGAAAGATGCAGAAAGAACAAGATACAGACCAAGTAGAGAGGGAATCATTAAAAAAAACACCTCCTCACTTCTTAGAAATCAGACAACCTGGGACATGCCACAAGACGGTATAATGAAAAAATATAACTTTTCAAAGAAATTCGTTACGGAAATGAGCAACAAGAAGGGATGGGATCCAAATACCATTACCAGACTTGGAAAGAATGCCATTCAATGGTACACAGACGGCTCAAAAGCAATAGAAGGAACTGGGATAGGAGTGTTCGGGCCAGGAACCAAACACTCTGAAAGCTTGGGAAAAACCCCAAGTATCTTTCAAGCGGAAATCCACGCCATAAAAAAGTGCGCCCAGTTTAATATTGATAAAGGATACAGAAGACAAAGGATTATCATAATGTCGGATAGTCAAGCAGCCATTAAGGCACTGAGCTCTTGTGTAATCAGTTCCAAAATGGTGTGGGAATGCCTAGACAAACTCAATGAACTAGGCGTGAACAACATAGTCACCTTACTATGGATTCCAGGACACACTGGAATAGAAGGAAATGAAATAGCAGATGAACTAGCAAAGAGGGGGACTGAAATACCTTTCTGGGGGCCCGAACCCTTTTGCGGAATCAGCCCCAATGTAATATTGGAAGAAATAAGTAAGCCGAGAAAAAGAGAAGATCTGACCATTGGAAAGATCTAGTAGGGCTTATACAATCAAAGACTCTTCTGGGTGACTACAACCTGTTGAGATCAAAAGAATGCATAAGTCAAAGTAAAACTGCGCTAAGAGTTTTGACAGGGATCCTAACGGGACATTGTCGCCTGAATGGGCACCTGAAAAAGCTCAAAATAGTGGAGGAAAAAGAATGCAGATTTTGTGGAATGGAAGAAGAAACCTCCATCCACATACTTTCCAACTGCACAGCACTCCAGAATCCTAGAGCACAGCACCTGGGAGATTACTGGATAGAAGAGGAACATTTGCCTAAGTTGAAGCCTGCAGACATCCTAAAATTCCTCCGGGAAATAGGACTAAAGGAACTACTAGTTTCTGAGACTCTCCTCAGAAACTGAGTAGAAGTAAGGGGGCACAATAGATCTTTTAGGTCTCAGTGAATGTCACCCCAAAAATCACACATACATACACATACATATAATAAAAACGATGTAGCTTAGTATGTAGTAACATTTTAAATTAAATCTACATATTATTTGCTGGTTTATCTAGTTATTATATGGACACTAATGAAACACCCTGTATTAAATACTTATAGAAGGCCATTCAGAATTTAAATCTTTAAAAATATGAATTTCTTCGTTATGGATACCTTTTCTGATCACCTTCCTTGGCTATATTCCACGAAGGACACTGACTTACACTTCAAAGATGAACGTGGTTGGTATATCTGCAAGTTATAACCAACCGTTCTAGTTTGTAATTAGAAGGGAAAATATTACGGTTTCGGCGTATTTGCGCCTTATCAGTAGAAGGCTCGGTACAAGGTATATATCATTCGTTCAGAAGCTCTCAGAGCATAAGAGAGCTTTCAGACGAGACACTTAGTGGCGGGTCACTAGTGTCTGAAAAGAATCGCGCGGCTGAAAATACATTGATATAATAAAGCATTCACACGAGACAAGATAAGAAATACGTGTCCGGCCACTGAATCGAAGTGTCTCTGCACAGTATACCTTTAGTACGTTCAAACGGGACACGCGTTTTCATGTGTTTACTCCAATAGTTGGATGACCAATGAACATTTGAAAATATATTTGTGTTGAATTGAATCAGATACACGTGTACGACTAGTGTCTCGTGTGAAAGGTTCTTTTTTACGGGACACTTTTTGTGTCTTGAATCTTGATTCTAGTGGCCGGCCACAAAATAGCGCTTTCAGACGAGACACTTTGTGGCTGGCTACTAGTGTCTGAAAAGAATCGCGATGCTAAAAATACGCATTATCTGTGTCTCGTGAGAATGCGTCTATACATATTAATGTATTTTTTTTATTGGTGAACCGTTTCACCTATTTAAAGCACGCCTCAGCGTGTTTAAATCGAACTTTCAAACACGCGGGTTTTTTAAAGTTACCATGGCAACATCAACAACTCGAGAAACGAAGTCAAATCGGAGGAAATTGTATTTAAATTGATGAATCTTAAAGACACAACGTAAATTAGTTTATGTTTTCCCCATTTCCATGACAACGCAAGGTATACGAATTCAACCATTTCACATTATCAGTTCTTACTTCCATTTCTTGTTTTTGTAGTAGTAATAGATACCAGTATTTATAATTTCATAGTGCACCAATAAAAAAAAATCGTAAAGTATTCGTGGATAACTGGTCTCTAAAACACTTGCTCTATTTCGAGCACTCTTCTTTTCTGACACTAGTAGCCGGCCACAAAGTGTCCCGTCTGAAAGCGCTGTAATGAGACAATACTGAAATTACATCAATACATTATCTTCAGTAAAAGAAATGTGGAAAATGCAATAACAGCTCCATCATTGTTGGAGATTCTTGAAGTGAAAATTTTATTACATCGCCTTAAAAAATTTTCGTCCATCTGTCACTTGTCGCGTTACGCCGACTGCGGAGTAGGGTTAAAGTGAAATGGGCAAGACCATACGTAGAAGTACACAAGAGAAGAATCTGCTCCACTTGATATAATATAGTACTACGATCGATGTGGTTTTTTCTAGATACATTGAAAAAATAAGAATGTTAGGTAATTGTTTAGGTTTACTTATTCTGGTTGCCACAAAATATTAGTTAAATTTCTACACTGTGAGACTCAAGGCGAAGATGAAGTTATTGATAAAATGATTCAAAGATTTAAATAAATATTTTTTTGTTTTCAACATGCATCTATCATCCAAATGATTGTATTCGTTATTTATTTCGTATCCTAACACGCAGAATGAAATTGAAATGTATAGTTGAATATCTTGTCTACTACTGATTTCTCATTATCATTTTCACTTTCAATTATTTAACTTAAATGTCTGCCCTCACATCACAGACCACTCTCACATAGACGAGTCGGACACGGGACGAGTTTCGTACGAGACCTGCACGGCGTCCGCTTGTTTTCAAATACACTAAACTAATTGAAATGTGGTCACTGTGGTCAGTGGTCGGCTTCACATCGACGTATCGAGCCTGACACGATCATGGGGCATGTAGGGGCTCCGTAAAAAGTGTCATACGGCAATAAAAAGTTAAAAATATTGAAAATGGAGTGTTCTAAAGAGTTTAACAAAGAGTAACTTTTATGTAGAAAATTTAATGAAGAATTGCAGACAGAAGTCTTTAGCTCTCAATACATGGTGTTCCAAAAATATGGTACAATAAAAGTTCAACGAAATACTCGTACCACGCCAATGTCTTATTAGAATTTGACACAATAGGACATGTCCTTGACAGTTGACAATAATGACAATACCTTGGTGACAATACAGGGCGGGCAATCGTACTAACCCCGTTACAGAAATCGTGTCGTGCTTGTTCCGTACCCGTCTCGTCCTCGTCTATGTGAGTGCAGACCTTGAAAACGCGATTTTGATAACAAAAGTCCTGGTACTTTCACAAAGAAATAGCGAAATTTGTTCTGTAGCATAATAATCTGTAGATAAGTGACAAAGCTGTATTTTCACTTACGGATAGTGTGAAAATACTAATTTAATTATCTTGACAGTTTGTTATTTGCCAGAGAGTGGAAGTTTCTATGGAAGTGAAAGTACCGGGCATAAATAGAATAATTTTCTGAAAAGTTCCAGTTAATTGTCTATAATCCTGTAAAGTATATTGCATTTTGTATAATCACTTCATATTTAATTCTATTGTACCTGTCCTTATTTTTAACAGCTGTTAATAAATTTCTCCTATTGTGGTCAATATTTTAGGTACATATTCGAAAAAAAATGTCCCTTGTATCGTAGTTTTATGAAACCATTTGATCCTTAAAAAACATAGATAATAATTGCAGAATAACAAAAAGTACATTTATTTTTCCACTACTAGCTGTTAAGTTGACAATTACTGCTTCTTCTAGCCAACTGAGAAGTTGAATTTCTCTATTAGTGGTTAATAATTTGGACAAATATGGACAAATTCAAATGTTTTGAGAATTCAGGGATAGTAGTTCAACAAAAACTTGTGCAACATAATTTTGTTTACCTAGGAGATTGTCTTTAACATATTTGCTTCTTGAAATTACCTATAATAGTAGTTTACCTAACTAGTGCGGAAAGTGATACTTTTCCGTACGCTATTGCAGATGGCCGAACGACGCTTTAGCGAGTTCGGCTAGCAATCGCGTGCAGAAAAGTCACTTTACGCAAGTGTTAGGTACACTATTTTTTTCTACTAGCATGCGGAAAAAGCCCAAAAGTTCACATAATAGTTATTTATGATACAAGTGCGTGAAGTTATACTTTTGCGCACGAGTTGCGAAAATGCAAGGAACTTGTGTAGCGAGTGCCTTTTTCGCAACGAGTGCGCAAAAGTACTTCACGCACAAGTGTTATACAAAAGTTTATCTACGAGCACATGAAGAAAAAATTCAAAAAAATGTGCTCTGAAGGGTTTAAAAAACATAAAAATGAATTTTCTATAAACAAATATATCTACAACGAATTCTAATTATTTAAATTCATATTTACGAGGACAATTATTCAAATTACTAATTATAACATTGGGTAATTTGTCTTTTTTCAAAGTAACAAATATTTTTCACTATGTCTGACACTTCTGTCAAATTTACTGTCAGCACAAAAGTTTATACAACAAACGACTAAATTCAAGGCAACTAGATAATCATGTAGCTAAAAAAGAGTGTTAAAATGAAAGCCCCATTTAAAAAGCATTGGTCATTTACGCACGTTTTTGGGTGTTATAATGAAAGTCTCATATAAAAAGGATTGTTCATTTAACGCTTTTTAACGTAAAATGTATGATTTCACACATTTTTCTTGGTTCGTAAATGCCTAATTTTTAAGGTGATCGTAGATAAAGAAACATTTCTTATTTAACATATCAACAAATTAATTATTATTATTTGACATTCATTTGATGAGGCTTATACCAGGGACATTAAAAAATGAGATTGAAAAAAAAAATTTTTTCATCAAAAATTATAGCAGAATTATAATAAATTTATTAATTTTTCAGTCATTTGGTAAACTACAATTATAAAAATATATATTTCATATACAGTGGAGCCCCGGTAATCCGACAAACAGTTTGCAGGGCAGTGTCGGATTAGCGAATTTGTCGGATTATTGAGTACTGCCTTAGACCCCCTATAGTCCGGATTTTTTTACAAAAGAGTACCTTGTAATCCGATAGATCCAATGATAAGATTCTACATGTTATATATATATATATATATATATATATATATATATATATGTATGTACTCTGAAGTAAAAATTATACTTCATTATGTATGTATGTATGTATAATAGACCATGTCGGATAAGCCAGGGGCCGGATTATCGGGGCTCCATTGTATTCAAATCTCAGTATACTCCCCAAAAACTTGATAAAAGTGACTCTTTCCGCACTAAAATGAGTGCGGAAAAGTGGACTTTACCGTACGCTAGTAGAAAAAGATAACATTATTCAAAATGCCATTGGTTTAAAATTAGCGCTCAACCAATATGACTGATGACATAACGAGTACATTCATAATATATCGGAAACTGACAGTGTACTTGTAAGTCAGACGACGGAGTAAACACTTCTCGTAGTGCGTTTGTGAATTATTTTCAATTTTTGTCTTAAATTTGGCTAGTAGTGGAAAAAATTGTATATACACCATGATGTTGAAGACATTTATAAACCTCGCACCTTATTCCGCTCGTGGCCAAGCCCCTCGCGAAATAATCTTGGTGCTCGGTCAATAATAATAGTCTCCACCACCTTGGTGTATAATATACTATTATCCCGTCACATTTTCTCACAATTTAATTTAACCTCCTGGTATGTTTTTTTTCTTGCTTTGTATAACACACAGTATTTACCGCAGAAACATACAATACCTACAATAAACTATGTGGTAACGTAAAAGTTACATAAAAGTATTTGACGTGATAATAAGTTTGCTTACCGATTTGAAAACAAATCATAAGAAAGCCGGAAAGTAATAATAAAACTTCTTCATGGAAAATGGTAAATTATTTGAAATAGTATAACATGAAGAAAACACATTACTGCAAGGCATGGTCCAATCTATGAAGAGAAAAAAAAATGTCAAACCGATGAAATGAAGTTGTTAGACAACAGACATTGATTAAAAAAATAGGAATCACTAGATGAGAGAATTCCTACCTATATATTAGATCTTGTTGACAGAATGTTTGATATTTCCCAAATAAATGAAATAATAAATAATCGGTTCACCAAACTGAAAGATAAGTTTCGTGATATATCATATATTTCAAAAATTCAACATACTTCACTAAATCAGCATATAAAAATAAATTCATCAAAATTCGATACTACAATGTAACGCATCGTTTCGTAATCCATCTTGGCGTAAGTGGGCTATGGTAAATAGATTTTTTCAACCAACGTAGAAAATATGATGTCAATATTTCAAATCTCGGGCAAGCCTCTCAGGTATATATTCGCTATTCCATGGCTGTCGCCTTCCCGCGAAATAATTTGACAACAGGCATCAGAACTGTATTGGAACATTATGGTGTGAACAATAATATGAAGCTCACAAATAATGATTGATAATGTGTTTGAATGAGAAAAATATTTAAAATAATGTTCAATTAAATAATCTATTGATGCTGTACAGTTTGTAAAACACGTTTTTATTGTTATAAAACAAACGTTAAAAGTATTTAGGTAATGTATTTGTACGATAATAATATCGTTCGTAACGTTACAAATAATTATACGTGTTGCTGAGTAAACATTCCACCATAACACTTAAAGCTCTACTTGTAATAACTAATTTTATATTTTGTTATTCGAAAATTAATTTAAGAGCTCCTCAAAAAATGACAGTTAGCATTTCTCTTCCAATTAAAAAGAGACCGTGACTTTGTTATTTCTAAAGTTCTATCTTTCATCTTGAAAACAAATGTTCATTTCATGTAATCTTGTCTAGACTTGAGCAAAGAAAGTCCTAGACAGTGTTTGTATTGGTCCCGACCCTGCTTATTCGGTATTGTCCCTAATTAAATAGGTACTCTTGGTATTGCTTAATTATTATCGGGCTTTTGACTTTTGTATTGAATTTTCATTTGTCAAAGCTGTTTCAGTACGGATCAAAAATATAATGGCTGAGAATATCACAAAAAAAGAAATGTCACCCAATGTAAAATTTCAACAAGTTTTCTCTTTCCCTACTGCCTTTCGTTTAACAATTCGTTGGTTATTGTACAAATAATAATCAATATTAGATATATTACCTATAAAGCGGAGTAAAAATGTAGCCTCTAGCTGTTTGTTATTTATTATTAAAATGAGATCATTAAGAAATGCACAACACTAAATAAAAATGTCAGTGAAGGAGCAGACGATTTTATAATAAGAGCAAAAAATGAAGAAGAGTACAAGAAAACATAAATATGTGGAATAGAGTAATAGTAGACATGGAAATTAAAATAAACAAAGGTTTTGGTTATTGGAGAAGGCAAAGAGGAAATAAATGTAAGAATAGATGCAAACAGAATGGAGCAACTCACATATTTCCAGTACCTTGGAGCAATAATTGACGAAAATGGAACACAGGCAGAAGATATTAATAATATGATGAATATATCTACCAACACTGACATATCGTCAGCAAATCCGCAATACCTCGTATAACACCTTTTTTGCCAAAACTCGATTTTTTGGTTTAATCAAAAGCATTGATCTAATAACTAAGTCTAGAATTCATGCAAATTTCGCCACGCATACAATATTTTGTTTCATATTCATCTCTAGCATTCGTGTTTG